>QEPC01008443.1:3457035-3511998 GCA_003113815.1 Sphenodon punctatus | reverse complement strand
GCTCCCACCCCCCGAGGGTCCCCCCACCCACCCCAAGGGTGGGATCTTTAGATGTGTGTTCACAATGCTAAAACTGGGATACTTTTAAAATTCCGAGATGTAGCTGTGAGTCTGGTGATCTTTAGGTGTGTGGTCACATTAATGCTGGAAATGGGATGCTTTTAAAATCCCGAGATGTGGCTGTGAGTCTGGCGATCTTTAGGTGTGTGTTCGCAATGCTGGAAATGGGATGCTTTTAAAATACCGAGATGTAGCTGTGAGTCTGGTGATTCATGGTCCTTGAAATTCCCCCCCAACACACACACGCAGCAGAGGGCAAGAATACTTCTGAAGCAGGGATTGGGGTCCCTCCAACATACATGCAGCAAGTCCCTTCTTTCTGAAGCAGCTTTCTTAACCTCTGCTGCGTGTGTGTGTGTGTGTCTTTGCTAAAACTGCTTGTAAGTGAGGTTTAAAGTTGTCTGCCTGCTTTTAAACCTGGCAGAGGAGGTGATTATAACCTGCCTAACCTAACTGAAATTGCTTGATTTAAGTAATGTAATGTCCATCCAACATTAACCCTTGGAACTCCTTGCTGCTGGGTTATGCCGCCTACCGTTGCCCTGGCTCCGCCTACCGTTGCCCTGGCTCCGACCACTGTTGCCTTGGCTCCGACCACCGTTGCCTTGGCTCCGACCACCGTTGCCCGTCGGCCTGCCTTACTGCCCCTCCACCCTCAAGACCCACCATCTGCCCGTTGGGCTAAACAACCCTAACCTCTTGAGCCTATCCTCCTATGGAATTAATTCCATCTCTTCTATCATCTTTGTAGCCCCTCTCTGAACCTTTTCCAGTTCTATTACATCTTCCTTGAGATGTGGTGACAAGAACTGTACACACTATTCAAGGTGGGGTCATTTGAAAAGATTAATACAGCAGCATTATGATACTTTCCCTTTTATTCTCTATTCCTTTTCCAATAATATCTAGCATTTGGTTGGCCTTTCTTACTGCTGTTGCACGCTGAGCTGATGGTTTCACAGAAGTACCCACAGTGATCCTTCTCCTAAGTGGTTACACCTGTCAGGAATATCCTGCCCCCCCTTCCTCCTCCCCCTCCCCCCCGAGACTCAGCCCACGAGCTTAGCTTAGAGGAAGCCAGAGTACTAGGCAGTGGAGGAAGACGGGCATGTCTCATCTTTGTCACTCCCCACAGCTCCACTGGGAAACTAGGGAGTCAGGAGAACTCCAATGCATGGCAAGGGTAGCGGTCAAAGGGTTGAGTTACCTTAAAGAAAAGGGAATGGGTGGTTCTGTCTTGAAGAGTCCAGCCTGCTGGCCTCTGCTTCACTGGGGACTGGGACATGCTGGAACTTAGTGAGCTACGCCTGTTCTGTGCATGTGAAGCCCCTTTCCAAAATGGCACCGGCAGCATCATTGCCATTTTGGAGAAGGGCAACCAGTCTGCACATGTGCGAATGGTGCTGCACATGCACAGAATGGCTGCCCTTCTCAAAAATGGCGGTGATGCTGCTAGCACTATTTTGGTAAAGGGCTGTGCATGCTCAGAATGGCCCCGGAAGCCATTTTGCATATGCACAGCGACATATTTTTACATCCATTTCTCGTGGATGTTTGCTGTTACGTCCTGAACTTTCTGTGTGTCTAAATTACTCATCCAGATCTTAAAAATTCTGATCTTTGAACTTCTGCATAGAACTTCTCCCAGAATTTTTGTGTGTGAAAACTTCTGGTAAACTGCTTTGCTCCAGGCAGCTGTAGTCACTTGGTTTCCATGGCAGCCTGTCACATCTACAGCTGTGGCTACTTTAGGCTGCCTCAGGGCAGTGTTTGTGTGAAGAATGTATTCAGGAACTGCCTCAGGGCAGTGTGTGTTTGTGAAAAATGAATCCAGAACTTACTTGTGGACTTGTAAACCCAGAAGATTGAAACATCTGGAACTTTAACGTGTGTGTAAAAATGCCCACTGAGATCTCACTGAGATCTCAGCCCCAGCCAAAATCCCACGAGATATCTCACGAGAATCCAAGTTGATTCTCATTTAAGCCCTATCAGAAGCAGCAGCTGGTGCAGAATGCGACAGCCCAGCTCCTTTCGGGGCTGGGTTGCTATTAGCATATTACATCTGTGCTTTACAGTCTGTACTGACTACCTATATCTTTTTGAGCACAATTCACCGTGCTGGTTTTGGCCTTTAAAGCCCTAAACAGCCTGAGTACCACATATCTCAAAGTCTGCCTTTCATACCATTCTCTGCTGTGACCCTTGCGGTCAGCCAGGAGTTCTCTCTTGTGGGTACCACCTTCCATTCTTGTCCATACAACAAGAGAAGCCCATAGAAAAGCGTTATTCGTTGCTTGCATTGTGGAATTCCCTTCCCCGCGAAGGTCTGTCAGAGCCAGAGCCTGAGCATGTTCTAGAAACAGTGTAAAACCTTTCTTTTTGGAAGTGTTTGGCAGGTGGGGATAGGGGGTTGGGCGGGTGGGTTTAGAGGTCCGGATGGTTTTTTTTTTAAAAGGGACTTCTATATATTTTAATATATTTTTAATATTGTAAGCTGCCCTGAGCCTTAGTGGAATGGCAGGGTAGAGATTTAAATAAATAAATAAATTCTATTTAAATAATACTTACAATGTTAACATGTAGTGGTGACCTACCCTGGTGATTCCAATATCTTTACTACACCAAGATAACATACTCCTGTTGCCTGAATGTGCTAAATCACGTATCATTCTTAAAATGAAAAATGAAAAGTATACGTTTTATGAATCGTGGCCAAGAGAGTGATATTTTGACATGAGTCAAAATAGTTCAAGCAAAAATCTTCATTGGAAAATATTTAAGGATGAAAATTCATAGGAACTCAGTCTAGCTAACACCTATAGATTGTTCTAACTACTGTGAAGTATTTTTTTTCTAAATCAGTAGTTTGACAGTCCAGAAGGTATGCCACTACTTCCTTCACCATGTATTTTTATATTTCCTACATGTTTCGTATACTTCCAGACAAGCTACATCTCTTCACTTCTTCTGGACTACGTCCCATTTTTAGTTTAAAATAATATTATGAGATTTAGGTTTTTAAAAATTACATTAAAAGAACGCCGTGAGCTGAATTTTACCAAGCTCTCTCAGGCAAGTACTTTACCTAGAATCACATGTGAAATGCAGAATTTCTGGATCTGTTTAATTATAGTTCGACAAGGAAGGTTTTAATGCTGGTCTTATAGTGAAGATCTCGCTTCAACTTTAACTGTGAGAGCCAGTGTAGCCTAGTGGATAAAGTCTTACACTTAAACCCTGGGAGACCAGCATTTAAATCCCATATTATCCATAAACTCACTAGGAAGCCTAGGGAAAATCACTATCTCTTAGTCTCGGTTTCCCATCTGTAAAGTGGGAATAATAATGACCTTCCACACAGGGGTTGTTGTGAAGGTGAACTACATAAGGATTGTAAATCACTCTAACACTGAAAGTGTTATAGAAATAATGATAATATATATAGCTATCAGAATTTTCTGCCAATCGTAATTAAAAGCCTTGGTTATCCAGGAAAAAAGCTCTGTGGGTGTGGCTGCTGGTCCTTTCAAGTCTTGGGTGTCCTATGCTTTATGGCTTAGAACAGGGGTGGGGAACCTTTTTGAGCCCGGGGGCCGCATTGTCGGTCCCTGAACATGCTGGGGCCGCACATCGAAATCAGTTTTAAAAAATAAATTTAAAAACCAATTTAAATCAATTAAACTAATTTAAATCAATTAAACAATAGAACAATTTAAAGCAAGTAAAACTATTACAATATTCACACACACACACAGAGAGTACACATACACACACACACACACACACACACNGGTTCTGTCTTGAAGAGTCCAGCCTGCTGGCCTCTGCTTCACTGGGGACTGGGACATGCTGGAACTTAGTGAGCTACGCCTGTTCTGTGCATGTGAAGCCCCTTTCCAAAATGGCACCGGCAGCATCATTGCCATTTTGGCGAAGGGCAACCAGTCTGCACATGTGCGAATGGTGCTGCACATGCACAGAATGGCTGCCCTTCTCAAAAATGGCGGTGATGCTGCTAGCACTATTTTGGTAAAGGGCTGTGCATGCTCAGAATGGCCCCGGAAGCCATTTTGCATATGCACAGCGACATATTTTTACATCCATTTCTCGTGGATGTTTGCTGTTACGTCCTGAACTTTCTGTGTGTCTAAATTACTCATCCAGATCTTAAAAATTCTGATCTTTGAACTTCTGCATAGAACTTCTCCCAGAATTTTTGTGTGTGAAAACTTCTGGTAAACTGCTTTGCTCCAGGCAGCTGTAGTCACTTGGTTTCCATGGCAGCCTGTCACATCTACAGCTGTGGCTACTTTAGGCTGCCTCAGGGCAGTGTTTGTGTGAAGAATGTATTCAGGAACTGCCTCAGGGCAGTGTGTGTTTGTGAAAAATGAATCCAGAACTTACTTGTGGACTTGTAAACCCAGAAGATTGAAACATCTGGAACTTTAACGTGTGTGTAAAAATGCCCACTGAGATCTCACTGAGATTTCAGCCCCAGCCAAAATCCCACGAGATATCTCACGAGAATCCAAGTTGATTCTCATTTAAGCCCTATCAGAAGCAGCAGCTGGTGCAGAATGCGACAGCCCAGCTCCTTTCGGGGCTGGGTTGCTATTAGCATATTACATCTGTGCTTTACAGTCTGTACTGACTACCTATATCTTTTTGAGCACAATTCACCGTGCTGGTTTTGGCCTTTAAAGCCCTAAACAGCCTGAGTACCACATATCTCAAAGTCTGCCTTTCATACCATTCTCTGCTGTGACCCTTGCGGTCAGCCAGGAGTTCTCTCTTGTGGGTACCACCTTCCATTCTTGTCCATACAACAAGAGAAGCCCATAGAAAAGCGTTATTCGTTGCTTGCATTGTGGAATTCCCTTCCCCGCGAAGGTCTGTCAGAGCCAGAGCCTGAGCATGTTCTAGAAACAGTGTAAAACCTTTCTTTTTGGAAGTGTTTGGCAGGTGGGGATAGGGGGTTGGGCGGGTGGGTTTAGAGGTCCGGATGGTTTTTTTTTTAAAAGGGACTTCTATATATTTTAATATATTTTTAATATTGTAAGCTGCCCTGAGCCTTAGTGGAATGGCAGGGTAGAGATTTAAATAAATAAATAAATTCTATTTAAATAATACTTACAATGTTAACATGTAGTGGTGACCTACCCTGGTGATTCCAATATCTTTACTACACCAAGATAACATACTCCTGTTGCCTGAATGTGCTAAATCACGTATCATTCTTAAAATGAAAAATGAAAAGTATACGTTTTATGAATCGTGGCCAAGAGAGTGATATTTTGACATGAGTCAAAATAGTTCAAGCAAAAATCTTCATTGGAAAATATTTAAGGATGAAAATTCATAGGAACTCAGTCTAGCTAACACCTATAGATTGTTCTAACTACTGTGAAGTATTTTTTTTCTAAATCAGTAGTTTGACAGTCCAGAAGGTATGCCACTACTTCCTTCACCATGTATTTTTATATTTCCTACATGTTTCGTATACTTCCAGACAAGCTACATCTCTTCACTTCTTCTGGACTACGTCCCATTTTTAGTTTAAAATAATATTATGAGATTTAGGTTTTTAAAAATTACATTAAAAGAACGCCGTGAGCTGAATTTTACCAAGCTCTCTCAGGCAAGTACTTTACCTAGAATCACATGTGAAATGCAGAATTTCTGGATCTGTTTAATTATAGTTCGACAAGGAAGGTTTTAATGCTGGTCTTATAGTGAAGATCTCGCTTCAACTTTAACTGTGAGAGCCAGTGTAGCCTAGTGGATAAAGTCTTACACTTAAACCCTGGGAGACCAGCATTTAAATCCCATATTATCCATAAACTCACTAGGAAGCCTAGGGAAAATCACTATCTCTTAGTCTCGGTTTCCCATCTGTAAAGTGGGAATAATAATGACCTTCCACACAGGGGTTGTTGTGAAGGTGAACTACATAAGGATTGTAAATCACTCTAACACTGAAAGTGTTATAGAAATAATGATAATATATATAGCTATCAGAATTTTCTGCCAATCGTAATTAAAAGCCTTGGTTATCCAGGAAAAAAGCTCTGTGGGTGTGGCTGCTGGTCCTTTCAAGTCTTGGGTGTCCTATGCTTTATGGCTTAGAACAGGGGTGGGGAACCTTTTTGAGCCCGGGGGCCGCATTGTCGGTCCCTGAACATGCTGGGGCCGCACATCGAAATCAGTTTTAAAAAATAAATTTAAAAACCAATTTAAATCAATTAAACTAATTTAAATCAATTAAACAATAGAACAATTTAAAGCAAGTAAAACTATTACAATATTCACACACACACACAGAGAGTACACATACACACACACACACACACACACACGTATGCTGCCTCGCTCCCAGACTCACCTGCACCCGGCTTGGCGTTGGTCCTGGCTCCGTACTCGACGGCCTTGGTGGAGGCGGTGTCCCGTCGGTGGGCTCAGGTGCCCTGGCCCAGCATCTGGAGGGGCAGCTCGGCACTGGGGTGAGGGTAGCAGTGGAGCCCGGTGGCGCAATACGTCATGTAGACCCCGCAGGGCTCCGCCTCCAGCCAACTATCCTTGATCCTGCAGGCAGACTGCGCCTTCCCCATTGTGTGAGGCCTACAAAACCCCGCTCGGGCCACAGCTAGCCGGGCGATGGGCCACACACAATGGGGAAGGCCTTAGAGGTCTGCGGGCTACAGGAAAAAGCCCTGCGGGCCGGAAGTGGCCCGTGGGCCGGAGATTCTCCACCCCTGGCTTAGAAGGTAATTGTGATTCTTAAAGGGAAATCTTTTTTCTTTGATATCCTTAGGAAGTCTGTTACAATGGTGTTAAAGCAGAGTTAGCATCATGTCTCTTTTCACTCATACTCTCGAAAGTCTTTTAGAATCTATTGCTCCAGTATTAAAAATTGCTTTGTTCCTACTCCATCTTTAATAATTATAATAGTTCACATTCATATAGCAATCTACATTATCATACCTTTATATAAAAATTAGTCACTCCAATAACTACTAAATTCAAATCAGCTGTGGCCTTTTGAAGGTTGAATGACTCAGTCCCATCCATTTTGTTCTCTCTACTTCCTATAATTTACATTGAAGTAATGCAAGGAGGTAGCTCATTAGCATTAAAGAATAGACTGTTTTAGAACATGTGAAGAACAAAAGTCATTTATACCATTCTCCACCTGCCAGACATATTATCCTTTTTTTAGCTAAAGAGGCTTTCCTCTTTTTAATTTTGTAATTGACTCTTTCTTGTAGCAATTTTTTCTTCTCCCAGAATCAGCTAGCTGTGGCTCTATGGCCCTTTTTACACAGGCCAGGGGCGTGTGTGTCGGTGTGCATGCCGGTGTGTGCGCGGTGGGAGGGGGGAAGGGTGTTTATGATCGCACACTGATTTCCACCCATCTACACGAATGGAACAACCGCCGTTTTCACCAGTTGCTCGTGAATGGACCATTGATGGGTGGAAGTGGGTGTGTGTGCGTGTTCATCGGGAGCACGTACGCACCGCCACGGCTTTTACACGAGACGCACCCACACATGAATACACGCATATCACAATCGAGCTATTTAATTCGCAGACTTTAAAAATGCGCCACTGCCGTAATATGCACATAATAACCCACTTCCGTCTCGTCTAATTAGATCATGCAGACCTTTCAAAATATGTGCAATGGCGAGGCGATGCGTAATCGCTCGCCGCTCGTCTAAAAGTGGCATAAATCTCCATAGCTCCATTAAAATTAATGTAACTATGCTGATCTATATCTGTTGGGGATTTGGTCTCTAGTATTCTTGGGTGTTCTGTGAGGAAACTATTTGTAAACAGTTACGCTTTGGATGGTGGTATGTTTTTGGAGTCTGGGGTGATGCAGTGTTTTTGTTAATGAGATATATCTGCTAGGGATCAGAATACTAATTTAGTATTAATACTGGGTATTTTCAGACGTTACAAGATCACGCTCAGCCACGGGGAACGGAAGCTCCCCGCCAGATGTTCACCCCCGTGAATCCCGGGGGGTGGGGGTGGATCACATTGAACACGCAAACGGAGGTCCTGACCGGATCATCTCTGTTTGCGTGTTGAATGTGATTCCCCCCCATGATCAAGGGGATCGTCTCGTCTGTGCCCTGACCACGGCTCGGAAACAGCAGTGAGATTCCGGGCTGTGGTCTATGCCCCGGGGGGGGGGGCGCCCGCCCGTCCGTCTCCTCCCCTCCCCACCTCCGAAGGCCTGGGAGAACAGCCATGTTTTACAGGCCTGACAGAAGGCCAACAGACTCGGGGCCAGCCATGCTTCCTCTGGGAGGGAGTTCCACAACCGTGGCCCGGCCACCGAGAACGCCCTCTCCATTGTAGCCCCCCGCTTTATGCGGGGGACCTCCAGGAAGGGGCCGTCCCGAGTCGCGGGTAACTTAGAAGTAAGGAACTTAGAACTGTAGGAACTTAGAAGTAGAGGATTTACATCATGTCCTTTTCAATTGTATTTTCTATGAGAACATACGCCAAGCCTGGCTGGATCCAGTATGTTTAGGTAAGGATTTTTACCTGTGTTGTATAAAGTGGTTTTTCTATTGAACACTTGAGAAGAGTCAGTCATGAGTGTGGTTGCTTCATTTGATCTACTGGCTGCAAAGCTACAGGATCAAGCAGTGTCAAATAATTGACTAAACTCTACAGACTACGATCTCACCTATCCCCTGCACTTGGCACTCAGTCTGAGCATTAGACAATTTTAGACTGTAATCTTGCAATCTAAGTTATTGCCACTAAGCTATTTTGGTATTGCTTCTGGCTTTAAATGTTGAACTAAATTTGCTGTTATAACTTTATTTCTTTTATTAACCATTGAAGAACCATACTGGCCCTTACCACAGTCTCTGGCAGTAGATTCCACAACCCAATTATACACTGAGTGAAAAAATATTTTCTTTTATTTGTTTTAAACTTGCCACCCATGGTGGATGATGGTGGCCAAATCCAAATTAGAAAGAAAAGACCACAGTCTCCTTAGCAGATAGATAGAGTTGATGAGAAACTCTCCTGGCCACAGTCACAACCTGCCAATCCATACGTAGCATAGGTTCCAAGAGCACTCCAAGGCTGCAAGCCTGGTGGACCAGAGGGGGCTTGACTTCATCAATAAGAGGTGTCCCAATTCCCTCCAGGTCATACGGCTGGCCAACCATCACCACCTTAGACTTGTTTAGATTCAACTTAAATTGGCTCACCCTCATCCAGTCCCCAACATCAGTCAGGTATCAGGTAAGCACCGAGACTGCAGGGCCTGGGTCAGATGAAAAAGAGAGAGAGAGAGAGAGCTGGGTATCATCAGCATACTGATGGCACCTCAGCCCAAACCTCTGAATGACCTCACCTAACGGCTTCGTATACACGTTGAACAAGAGGGGAGACAGAATAGAACACTGTGGGACCCCGCAGGGGAGATCCCAAGAGAATGACGAGCAATTGCCCATCACCACTCTCTGGGACTTCCCTAACAGGAAGGACCGGAGCTGCTCAAGAGCAGTCCCATGCACCCCCACCAATTCCTGCAGTTGCATCAACACCTCATGATCAATGGTATCAAAGGCCACTTGAAAGATCTAACAAGATCAACAGAGTAGAATTTCCCTTGTCAATCTCTAGGCGCAGGTCAACCATCAAGTCCTCAAGCTTAGTCTCCATGCCATACCCAGGATGAAAGCATGACTGAAATGGGTTCAAGAATCTGACAGCATTGAGATGAGCCTGGAACTGTAGGGCAACCCACCTGTTCAATAACCTTCCCTAAAAAGGGAATGTTAGAAACAGGCCAGTAGCTGGCTGTGGAGTCAGTGTCCAGAGATGGTTTCTTAAGCAGGGTCTGGACAACCACAGTTTTAAGGATATCAAATGGTATCCCACGATGAGGACTAAATCTAGCCTTAGAAAATGGATCCAACTCTTGATCAAGCAAACTATTGAGGATTTTTCCAGCCACAGAGAAAACTGGAATGAAGAACCATCTCCAACTATGAATTGATGTTTGTGGGACAGGGAGATTGATTTAAAGGTCTTGTGTAGGGAAAGGAAACCATTTCATTTACAATCCTAATTAATTTAATATATTTTGAATTTTTGTTTCTAAGCTATCTCAAATCCTGTAAATGACAGGACTTAAGATATGTTGCTAAGCAGTGATAGAAGAAGGGCAGAGAAAATTATTCAGGATCAGATGAGAATTCGTTTGCTGAGAGAAACCAAAAAATACATGGATTACTACAAAACTAAGCCCAGTAAAGGAGTAATATTGATGTGACACATGTATTCACCTTCTGTATAAAATAAGTCGTTCTGACATAAAAATTTATTGTCTCAATAAACATAGGTGTTTAAAGTAAGCATCTAGAAAACCCCCCACTAAATCTGTTTTCAATTACTTTTATGTATGCCCTTGACTACCTATGGGAACTTAGGTAAAGATGACATGGAAGATGTTGAGTCTGAAAGATTCAGTATTTTGAATTTTCACCTTACTCTTTGAGAAAAAGAAACCACCTGTTTGTCCAGAATAAATAACTTGGTATTCCCTGCCAGAAAAATATATGAAATATCAGCAATGTTACATTTAGAAGCCAATTTCACAAGTCTCCTGTCATTACGTGGCATGCATCTTTGCATGGAAATCAGATTTGACACTAGATATCATAGAACACGTTTACAAATTATTGTTCTAAATTCTTTTTCCTCATATAATCAGATTGTCATCAAGGTGGCCTGTGGAGTAATGGCCAGTAAATATAAAGTGACTAGCTATAAAAGCAAGAGAGTAGCCATTCCAAGCTGGCCTGTGGAATAATGGCCTATTACTCCACAGGCCAGCTTGGAATGGCTACTCTCTTGTTTTTGTAGCTAGTCACTTTATATTTGTTTTTACCTATTAAAATCACCACCACTGAGGTTCTTTGGGCAAATGTATTGAGAGGCAGATTAGTACATGCACACATTCACAAAAATCTCTTAAGATTTGCAATAGGATGTTTTCTCCCAGTGATTTAAGGACACTTTAATGTATGTGTGAACGTGCCCCTAGAGTGGGGCAAACAGGTCAGCTGCCTAGGGACCTCTGGCTACCTTGGGGCCTTGGGTGGGCACAACCCAGAGGGGTTGGAGTTCTTTCATGATGAGGGAAGTGCTCCAAGCATTTGAAAAGTGCTTCCAGGGGCACTCCTTGCATGGCACTGGGTCATGAGGACTGTAAGGTGGGGCATCCTGAGTCAAAGGCAGGGGAAGGGAGGCAAGGCTTACCTGAGAAAGGTGACGCACACTGGGATGCAAGAGAGTGGACTAGTTTGGCAGGCCCAATGGAGTACCTTACAGTTGGACATGCGAATGGCCCTGCTGGGCCCTGCTAGCAGGCTGCCACCCTGACCAAGTAAGTCTGACTGACCCAGTGCACCCCACTGTCCCTGTAACTTCAGCCTCCCTCTCTGGAGTCAGGGACTATCTCTGACAAGGCTTCTTGCTCAAGAGTGTTCTCACCCATGGCAAGAACTCTCCAGTAGCCCTGAGTTGCTTCCTTCCACGGGCCCTAGACAGCATGCCTCCCCTCCCACTTTCCTCTGCCTGGTCGCTTCTCAGTCACCCTCTGCCCACTCCTGGACCCTGCAGATTTTAAGATCAGCTCTGTGGGAACCTCCAGCATCCAAGCCGCATCCAACTTCATTGCGACCCACTGCAGCTCTACCCCATGGCTGCTTTTGATGTGGCCCATTATCAGGATTGTGCTGGCCCAGGATACTGAAGCAGCAGGAAAGGGAAGTTCTCTCCCTGTCTTCCTGCCATGTCAGCTCAAGCCCCAGCCTCTCTCCTGCCAGGCTGGGGCTGGAGTTTGCAGAGCAGGAAGACAGGGAGAACTACTGTTTCCTGCTGAACAACTTCCTGTTTGACCCAGTGATGAATTTTAAAACACCAATCTGGATTCTAGACAAGAAGGGCTCCCTATTCCTTAATTAAAGAATAGTTTATATAGAGATTTATTTGTATAACCTGTTCATTTTTTTTTCCTGGGGATTTTACTGTGTTTTTATTATTTTTTTAAATGGATCATTTACACTTTTGAGTCAAACCAATGGTATACAGCAGTTTGCTTATGAGTTACAATGCATATTGTACTTGAATATTCACTTTCCAGTGATGAGATCAGAAATGCATTATGACTAAATGTGCAGGCACTGCAACATAATTGCTTTTTTATTCAGTTATAGGTGCCCAGCGCCGGAGAAGCCCCAGTGCCCTTGCCACTGAAATATTTGAGTCACATTTGGGAAGTCACATTTTGCAGGTAAAAACAATGGCTTTAACAACAACAATCAAGATACTTAATAATATTATTGAATATTTATACCAGTTACTTCTATTGTTATCAGAATTTATATTTATGAAATTCTTAAAAAATCATATTTTTTCTTTTTAGAAAGTCATGATTGAAAGAATTTTAATGAGAAAGGGAGGGCAAGTATTATTTGTGCTGTAATAATTTAGAAGAATCTCACTGTTTAGTTGTGTATTGCACTTGCACTGTCGGTAGCTGTTTGAGTACAGAATTACTGTGTGTGTTTGTGTGTGAATATAGATCACTATTATGTGAAGATTGTTTCATTTTGTATGTCTTGTAATGGCTTAGATTTTCTTTTTCCATTTTAGTTTAAAAGAACCTTTCCCTTTTTCCTTCTCATTAATTGTTACATCCCAAATTACATTGATCTTTACAGCTCAGACCTGGAGGATATACTGTTGTCTTTTCTGTAAATGAGAAAAGTGATATGGCTTTCCCCAGTGCGCAGTAGGTATATTTCAGAAAGGATATTATGACAGGAATATTCATGTATTTTACACAGTTTATTTATTTAAACTTTCCACAAAAACTTTGATTTAATTGACAAAAACTGAAAAAATTTCAAGGTAATAGAAAGAAAATGTCCATTTAGACAAAAAAGGGAAGAAGAAGAAAAAAGACATAGATCAGAATTCTGGTTTGTGTATGGTGTTTTCTATTTTTATTACTGTTGTTTAGTAGAATTTTTGCTTCTTTAAGTGTTGAACATGGAGTATTGTCTTCTGATGTCTGCTGATGTGCATATTATAATGAGAAATAGTTTACATAATTGGAAATACTCATGAGGTCCGTACAATCATAGCTACACCTTTAAAAGAAGTTATGGATGATGTCTAGATTTTTCATATATATTTAAAGTTAAGTAAAAAGAAAAGGTAACAAGAAGATAATTTTAGGAAAATATTACATTAACAGTAGAATGAATTTCCCTTAGGTGCTAAAATTATGAATGAAGTGATTTGACTATTTGTCTACCTTTTACAAGGGTCTAGGTTCAAGATTTTAATTCTGTGAGCCAATGTTTATATTAAGCTACTGTACAAAAGATGCAAAGACTATACTACTATTAAGTCAAAGACTTGAATTTTGCATAGTAGACAGGAATACTGCTATGTTGTCCCATAGATTTTTTTTTAAAAAGAAGAAATCAGCCATAGTTTTGTGATGTTTTTGCTTGAGTAATTTGTCAGAATGTTTCTGTGAATATATGAGCACATATTGTATCTACGAAAAGTACAATTTTTACACTTTTTAATAGTTAAAATCTCATTAAAATCAACTTGAATACAGTGTTTATCCAGATCTTTCTTATAATTCTCTAATATTTGTACAATTCATTCTGTTGTTTGAATTATTGAGAATACCATCTTGCAAACTATTTGAAATTCAAATATTTCATTGATTTAAGAATAAAAAAAACTAGGTAAAGTCAAGTTCCTTTCTATTGGGAATTTACAAGTAATATGTGGAAATGTGTTTTCAGAAAGTAAGGAATAAGCATCACTACATACAGCATCTGTACTAAGACTGAAACAAGAACCCGTGTAAACGAGGATACCCAGCAAATCTACAGTGCTTGACTCGTTGGTGATGAGTCGGGCAATGTAGATTTCCCACAAGGAACCTGACATCGGGTACAGCTGAGGCAAGAGCAAGTGTTCTCTTACCATCAGGAAATACCTATCTTTTGGGAGTGCTTGCGACTGTTAGTCATTATTTCCTCACTGGTCAGTGATTCCGTTGTTCCCCCACTGATTGATCAGCACCAGCAATTTTCCGTGATTTCTGTAATTTTTCATAAATTTCTGGTATTTTCATCAGTTTTGGGTATTTTCATCAATAGTTTTCAATTTCCTATTTTTCCCGTTGTTTTATGAACCTTTACAGCACATTAGTTAGTTTTACACTTCTTAGCCAGTACTGTGTAAACCATAGTGTTAGCCCCACCTCCGTTCATTTTGCATTAGGTATAGGGCAACGAAAGTCCCCTTTCACTCAGGTGTTCGATTTACCAAACAACTGCAATTTACCCAACAATTTACCAAACAAGAAAAATACCAAAAAATGCCAAAAAATAGTGAAAAATAGCAAAAAAGCTGGTGTAATAGGGTTCACTGTGTTCTGGGATAAGTACTTGCAGGCTCCACCCCCCAAAGACCCAGACCCATGTGGGATTGTTGCCACAGTGTCCTTCATTTCCAGTGTTCCGTGTACAGGGGTCGCCCTTAGGCCCGGCTAAGCACAGTCCCATTCGGACAGGTATCAAACCTCCCTAGTCAGGTTCAGGCTACTGGCTCCTTCAACCCCGTGTAGCCCTCAAGTAGAGCCTTTCCCCAGGCTCTGCTGGCCACGCACAGTCCCTCCTACAGCCAGCTTAGAGGCAAAGCCCTCCCTGGTTCCTGCCTCTCCTCTCTCTCTCTCTCCTCCTGGCCAAGCCACGCCCAAACCAACTGCCCCCACTCCATCTTTTGGATGGTAGGCCCTGGAGGCTAACCCAGCTGAGGCACCTCAAAGTGCCATTCTGCACCACCTCGTGGCTGGAACCACTGGCACTACCTCGTCTTAAAGGGCCAGAGTCGGGGACTCCGCCTGATCCTGCTGCACCTTTTCCCCCTTCAGGAGAAGGCCCCACTACAAGCAGACCTGGCTAACCCTTCCAGCAGGTTGTTGTGGGACTCAAATTCCCTCCCCCATCCATAGGGTTATTTACACCCTTCATGTTCCTGGCTCTTCCTCCCCCCTTGCAACATCAGAGTGCCGGCTCATTCGCTCCCCTGCACTACTCAGGAGAGAGTGGCTCGTCTGCCTCCTTGACGCTCAGTTGGGGGTCCCTGGAGTAGCCCCTACACCCAAGCACTTCCTTTTCCTGTGACCCCAAGGATGCTGGCTCATCTGCCTTCCTGCATCCTCCTAAACCTCTTTACCCCATCTCTGGTCAGGGCTCATGCCAACCTCCCAGCAGGGTGGCTCTAAATTCCCTCCAGGAGCTCCTTATCCCTTGCTGTAACCAATGATCTTACTCGCATGCTCATCAAGGATATCAACTCATCTGCCCCCCTCCCCCTCTGCATCCCTCTTAATGGAGACAGAGGAGAGGCGCTGCAAGATCTGATGAGGGTGGAGGGGGTCTTCCTGCCGACTGACTTTAGTTTGTTTTCTCCCTAGCCAGCATTGAGCCTTTCATGTCTCAGGAAATGGTTGTTGTCTCAGAGCTTCTGGGAAGTGTAGTTTCCAGGAAAGCCCTGTCAACTTTTAACTAAAGCCCCCAGTGTAGTAGCTTTAGTAAATCTTTACCTATCATTGGTAATCCACTCTCTTTCAAATGTCACCTTAGAACTTTCTACAACCTATTTTGGTAACCTATTTTTGAACTAATTAATGGGAGGAATTTGGTAAAAATACCTCTGTCCAAAAGGCCCAGCCTCAACAGATATTCAGTATGGTGATGGTGATTTTGAAGCTGCAAACCAACCAGAGATGTACAGATTCGAGCTTAAAGGAGTAGTAACTAACTTTATTACTCCTGAGTAATACCCGCAGTTTCAGGCATGAGCATCTGCACACGTGTGGGTGCCTGATGCAGTGCACAAAATTGTGGTACAGCCTGCGAGTTAATGATAGCCTGGTAAAGACTGAATGAACTAATAATTAATGTTAGACATGATAAGAATTTGAATGTTATTGTCTTATTTTAGCAAGTCAAATAACACATAATAAGAAATTTTACTACAAACATACCTACAGATAACTTGAAATACCATCTTATGTAATATCAGTTTGGTGGGACTAACTTCAGAAGGCATTCAAACTGGTAATATGTCACAAACCCTGCGAGGCTTTTCACAAGTCGAATTGGGGGGAAGTGACATTCAAATCAGAATTGTGTTAACTGCTGTTTAGAAG
Source organism: Sphenodon punctatus (assembly GCA_003113815.1). Lineage (NCBI taxonomy): Eukaryota > Metazoa > Chordata > Lepidosauria > Sphenodontia > Sphenodontidae > Sphenodon > Sphenodon punctatus. Next base: position 3,495,644 of record QEPC01008443.1, on the reverse strand, counting down.
GGCGATGAATAGGAAAACACCTTTTAAATCGTTCTTGAGGGTACCCAGGTTTTTTAGAGCTTATTCTCTGTGGAAGACTTCCGTGAATTAATATTTAATCTTTTTAATCCCCTTTAACATTTATATTTTAAAGTGCTGGGTAAGAACAAATTCAGAAATTAAGACACTCTGACCATGGTAATATTTTGTAATTGCAAATAGACACTTGAGAACCATAATACAATCTGGGTTTTTATGTACAAAGTTTGAGTGATGCTATAAAAACAGAAATAAAGTAGCATCTTTTGCCATTTTAAATCTTGATTCTAAAGGCAAGTAGTCTCAGGGTGATTTCAGACGTGATGGGGCGGATTCGCCCCGTCACAAAATGAAGTTTGAATTCCCTGCCGGGATGACCCCGTCACGCTGTAACAGACGTGCCGGGGGATCCCGGCGGGGAATCGGGGAGGGGGCGTGGGACCGCTCCCCGCTGCCCGCCCTCTGGGGAGACGGGCGGGTGCCGCGCCCAATGCCGCCGCAGCGCTCACCCGCTTTGGCCACGGCGGGGAATCACATTCTCCGGGCGATGACCTCCGGCCCTGCCGCTTCAGCTGCTCACGCAGCGAATGTGATTCCCCGCCATGGTAACATCTGGGGGGAAACATTAGTTTCCCCCAACAGACGTTACGCTGCCACCACAGGGGATTGACTGTGGTGGCCTTTGACCACGTAATGTCTGAAATCACCCTCAGTCAATCCTGTGGGCAAGAGGGGCGGGATATAAATTTTACATAAAGAAATAAAAAATACAAATTTTATATAAATAAAATCAAGTCAGAAAATTCCAAGCCACAACCAGTTGCAGTGGGTAATTTCAGACTTTATGAAGATGCCTTTCACCACAGTGAACCTCAGTGGATTCCCTGTGGTGGTGGCGTTTCCATGAACGTCTGTTTGGTCCCGGCCAGATGTTCACCACAGTAAACCTCCAGCCAGGATCAAGCTTGACCGGCTGGCCGGAGGTCGAGAGCCGTGGTTAGAGTGGCCACAATCCGGGATGGGCCAAAAGTAACGTGTATTACCTTTGGCCCATCCCGGATCGTGGTCCCGACTGCGATACGGTCTCCTCAATTGCTGCGCCCACCCATCTCCCCGAGGGCGGTCGAGCGGTCAGGGAAGTGGGGGGGGGGGGAGAGACAGGGCTGTGCGGCCGCACGTCGCGCAGCGCAGCCCCGTCCCCTCCAATCCCTGTTAGCAATTAGGCTGGCATGTCTAAAGGATGGACGGCCTGATCACGGACCGGAACCAAGACGGATCCCGGTCCAGGGTTCAGCGTGGCGGGCCGAAAGGCCCATCATGTCTGAAATTACCCAGTATATCATACTGAAAAGACAATTTTCGCAGTGGTTTTGTGGTAAACTATCTACAATATGCTTATGGAAAAAAGGGCGGAAATGCCCCAAATCCTATTATTTCAGGATTATCGTAACAAAAAAGAAGCTTTTCAGTATTATCTTCTTACCTTATCTGATAGGACTAATTTGATAATTTTAGCAACCTTTATTTGGCTGGCATCCAAGCGCAGGGTTGAAATTAAATTAAAATCAGAGCCCAAATAGGCTGACACTAAGCAACTCCTTGCTGGTGCAAGATAGCAGCTGTTGCATGGAATTTTATTAAGTATATTTCTTCCTATGGAAGTTTGGTTTTCTTCTGGTAAACTGTTGTGTTGCAGTATATGTTATAAATTTAAATTATTATTAATTTGGTATTGTGGAACTATCGAACTGTTGGTTTATTTTATTTAATTGGTTCTTATGCTTATGTTTATGTCTATGTTTATGTTGTTGTTTTTAGGCTCGGGCAAAAGCCAATGCCAATAAACTAAACTAAACAATTAAAGCACCCGGTTGAATAAATAGTGGGATTGTCTGGAAGAGAGCAGAGTCCTGTTAACCCTCATCTTCTGTGCTGGGGGGGAAAAAAATGACATAAAATGGATGTTGGGGTATATTTCTACCCCAGTCCTTTGGCACTTATATTGCTTGAATGTGCAAACTAAAATGAAATGTGATGGGGTAGATTTCTATTCCAGGCCAGGGTAGAAATCTACCCCATAGTAAAATGCTTTGGGGTAGATTTCAACCCTAGGGCTTTTTTGTTCACAAAAAAACTCAAACGAACAAAACACCACCACCACAATGGTTAATGGTAACCAACTTTCCTTTGGGGATATTGTGTACCTGTGTGCAGGTGACAATGTCCTAAAAGGGCAAAGTTGGAGGGTACTAACTTGCATGTTTTTGCAAGAGATGTATACCTGGGGTAGGAAAATACCTGAAGCCTAGAAGATGTTAATTAAGAGTCTGGCCACTAATTGTTAACAGTGACATATCTAGGATGGGATGGGTTCTAGTTCACAAGATTGAATTTCCCCCTCTTCCCACAGAGAAAGGGTGATGCAAGGAGCGGTACTTGGGGGAAGGGCAGGACCAGGATGGGGTGAGTCAGGGAGTGGGGACGTCTGGGGTAAGGATGAATGGGTCATCAGAGGCACAGGGACCAAGGCTCATTGGACAAGGTGCCCCCCCCCCCTCAACTCAGATACGCCCTGCCCCTTCAAACTCTTGGCAGGGGAGCAGCAGCAGGCAGGACAACATCCCTGAGGCGTGTGGGCTCATAGGACCGGTGCAGCTACACCAGTTGTCCCTATTATTGCTGCTCCTTTGATTTTGGTAAAACTTGCCATAGTGGGTGTCGTGACAGTGCTCAGCTATGGCAACCCCCACCATGGAAAAAAAACAAAAACAAATCCCAAGGGTTCGTGTTATATAACTTTTTCTTTTTCATTCTGTAAGTGCAGTGAAAACAAATCGGTTTCTGTGAGCTTTTTTTGGCCAGCTTAGACAAAACTGGACTTGAATATACGAGGATAGGGTCACTTTAAACACTACAGTATCTCTTAATACTTCTTTCTGCTGAGAAGTAAAGAAGAGGATCATTGATCCAATATTCTTTATATAATCAAGAATGATCAGGAAATGTGGGACTAAATATAGAGAAAAGGGAAAGTTAGAGAATATATTTGCATATGCAAATTAGCTTAATTGATACTGCTTGCCTCTACAGGGATTTTTCATTACAAACTGGAGTGCTACATTGTTCAGCTCATATTGAGTAATTTAGTAACTAATGAGACCAGTTTGCACTAATTTGCATATGATAAATGAGCTTAATTGCAGTAAATAACTTGGAGGCATAATTACTTAATTTTCCTGTGTTGCACGGCTTTTAAGTTCACGTATGAACAACTCAAGATAATTTTGCATATTTAAATTAGTTACTTTTAAAATTTCTTAAGCAAAAAAAGAACACACCTTAGAATTTTGAAGTGTAAAACAATAAAAATTACAGTTTACAGTATTTTCACTTAAAATTTGAAAAAGCTATTAAGCGTGTATTTTTTTTTACGTGAGTAGAGTTTGCTAGAGTATATATGATATTGGCATTAAGCACAATGGAATATGTTTTTAATATAAAATTTGGGTTGAAAGATTCTATAACATTAGTAATTGGATATCTATGTCTAGCAGAGACTATTTTGTACTAAATCTATACACCTGCATGTAAGAGCAATATCATATCAAAATTGAAGTTAATGATTTAGAATTGCATGATTGTTAACGGTACTACTTTACCTACCATAGCGAGTTAAATTGATCATGTACAACAACGTAATTACCAATGTACACTATTTTTATGCTCTATCCCTTTCAATCATAACTTTCCAATTCCATCATTTTTGTTCTGCAGAGACTTAAATTGGTGATGTTAATTGGTAGAAATTGTGATGATATTTATGTAATTGGGGGGGGGGGGGTCTTCCTTCCTTCCTTTTGGAAATAGATTAAAAATATCTGTTCGTTTCCCATATGCTATTGAAAAACCACCAGCCAGCTGTGGTCATTATGAAATCTGGATGGGTTTGAGACAGTTACCTAAAAGTAAAGAGCTCCAAATATTTCCCTGCGCTTACACACACACACATCACACAGTCTCAAAGAAGTGGGCTTTTAGGTGGAACTTGAGTATGGACAGGGAGGCGGCCTGACAGACCACCTCAGGAAGTTTGTTCCAAGCCTACAGTACAGCAAGGTGGAAAGCGTGGAGTTGGGAGTCGGCGATGGAGGAGAACGGCACAGATAAGGTCATCTTGCCCAACAAACGGAGGTCACGAGTAGGGGTGTAGGGGGAGATAAGAGAGGAGAGGTACTGAGGAGCTGCAGAGTGTGAAGACACTTGTAGGTGAGTAGGAGAAGCCTGAACTGTAAGTGGAAGCAGATTGGGAACCAGTGTAATGACTTGAGAGGGGTCACACAGTCGTAATGGTGTGCAAGGAAGGTGAATCTCGCAGCTGAATTTTGAATAGACTGTAGTGGAGATAAGTGGCTCTGGTGGGTTGCAGTAGTCTAAGTAAGATGTGATAAGAGAATGCATTAGGATTTTAGCAGTGTGTGTTCAGACATGAATGGACAGATTTGGGATATATTATAAAGAAAGAAATTACACGTTTTTGCAATGTTTTGGATGTGAGCAGAGAAGGAGAGAGAGCAGTCAAAGATGACTCCCAAGTTGCAGGCTGACGGGACTGGGAGGATGACAGTGTTCTCTTCAGAGATGGAGAGAGGTGGGAGAGGAGAAGTGGGTTTAGGAGGAAAGATAAGAACTTATGTCTTGGCAATGTTAAGTTTAAGGTGGGGTGGGCTGTGGGTCAGGTGGTAGAATGCATGCTTTGCATGTATAAGATCCCAAGTTCAATCCCCGACATCTCTGATTCAGGATCTCTGGTAGCATGCCTGTGTGAGGCCTCTGCTTGGGATCCTGGAGGGTCTTGGGTAGCATGCCTGGGTGAGGTTTCTGCCGGAGACCCCGGAGAGACAGATTTGAAACCCTGCTGCTGTGTCTACTGGGATAAGATGGACCGTTGGTCTGACTCAGTTAGGCAGCTCCTTATATAAGGTGGCCTGAGACATCCAGGCAGTGATGTCAGACAGGCAGGCTGAGATTTGGGACTGAATTCTGGATGAGAGTTCCGGGACCAAGAGGTCGATCTGAGAATCATCAACATAAAGATAGTACAGAAAGCCATAGGAGGAGATCAGAGCACCAAATGAACAAGTGTGGAGAGAAACAAGAAGAGGGTCCAGGACTGAGTCCTGGGGCACACCAACTGATAGTGGGATAGCAGTAAAGGAGGACCCAGCAAAGGATACACTACGTGTGCTGTGGGAGAGGCAAGAGGAGAACCAGGATAGGACAGAGTCCTGAAATCCAAAGGTGAACAGAGTGTCAAGGAGCAGATGGTGGTCAATGGTGTCGAAAGCAGTAGATAGGTCAAGAAGGATGAGGATAGAATAATGGCCCCTGGCCTTGGACATGAAGAGATTGTTAGAGACTTTGACAAGGGCTGTCTCCGTGGAGTGAAGTGGAGTGATTAATCACTCTGTGGAGTGATTAATTAACTTCATTAATCCAGCTGGAAAATCACCAGTGTTTTAAAACACCATACAAACAATAGATGGATATAATTGTATTTATTTATTGAGGCACTAGGCTTCGTCATGGCCAATACAAAATACAGACAGGACAACACAAAAACCATACAAATAAAAACGAATATCTCACAGAATACCCTAGTCGTATATAATTAACTATATAAACACAAGTAGATCGTCAAATTATAATGGTGATACAACTACTCTCAGAATATAGTCATAAACAATCTCATAACTGGAGATAGCATATAATGGATATAAGGAAGTGTGCAGTCTTGCTACCAATGTTTCATGCAAACTAAAAGATACACATTTTCATGTAGAATTTAAGAGCAATCTGTAATTGTTCTAGGCCTATATATACACTTTGTTCAGCTACCTTGTGAGTAGATAGTCTACAAAATACATCAGATGAATCATAAAAAAAAAAATTAGACTTCAAAATATTGCTTATTTTTTTGCCAAACTTAGGTGTGGATATTTCATCAGGTCTACCAGTAACTGATAGGAACGACATTTTGCATACCCTCCATACTACCTTTTTGGCCAGAACAGTAACACTTTTTGTATCTTGTATTATGCTCCTAGGATCATATGCTTTGCACTGAGGTCAGTAGAAAAAGCGAGTAATTAACACTTCATAAATCCAGATGGAAAAAGAGCTGTGACTCATATTTGAGGAATAGGGCACTTTTTTCATCAAGTTTGGGATAAGCTATCCTCAAGTTTCCACTTGCGATCCTCTCAGTGACTTTAAAACTAAGGCTGCTTTTAAATGGGATGCACCCACTGCACTCCACCGATACCCCACCCCCCCAAGCACCAGTCTGAAGGCAGTGTGAGTCACTTTTCAGGCTTTCAGAACGTGCCTGTTCAAAGCACCACAACTCCAGCTGCCACCGCTGCCAACATGGAGCACATCACTTCCTGCAGCGCAGGGAGTGTGTAAACACTCCGCACACGACTTTTCTCTCAACCTGGGACTCAGGAGGCACCTTTCAGCGCCTCGTTTAAAAGCGTGTCAGTTGCAACTCAAACCATCAGTCCTGCACGTACAAGCCTACATGTCTCACACAGACATCCTTTTTTGCCAGCTCAACCCCAATGTTAGACAGTAGGCTATTACAAATTTTCAGAAGCACATGCAAATTTATGCTAATTAGAGGTTGCTTGAAGTGTACCTATTTTTTGTTACTAAATGTTGGAGGGTATGCATTTTGAAGTAAAATGGAGGGCGAAATCTTTCCAGTCTTAAAAAAAAATCTCTCTTGCACTTTCATTAGGGCTCTTTCATCGATCCTGAAGAGTCAGAGAAAGGACCATGGCATGCAAAACCCCTGCCAGTTCCTTCATATAACCAGTGGAAAACAGGTGAAGGCAGCATGCGCTGTGCTCCATGTCCCCCCTCCTCTCTTTCTCTCTGGGTTGTGTGAAAGAGCCTTTATTATTCTCAGAATAAATGAAGTAAATTAATAGTAGTATGCAAAATAGCAGCATGTAACAATAACATAATGTAACAATAATAGAAAGGGAAAGGCTATTCCAGGTAAAGTCTGTTCATATGGCTGCTGCTACCTGAGGGTTAATAGACCTCCATCTGTTTTAGCAGATAGGAACAGCCCCACAAACATATAGTGTGTTGTAACTTCTACTACAGTGTGTAGTAACTTTATCTGGGAATAAAATGTCACACACTTCCCCGAAAGCAGGTGTGGGGTAGCAGGTGGTGCTTTATCTCCATGAGAAAGTTACCACAAACTAAATGTTGGTGTGATGTCTCCTATCCAATTGCATGGTGGCGGAGGGGGGTGTAATTAACCCCCGAGAAGAAACACATTTTATGTGTTTTAAATTTCTTTTCATGTGGTCCTGCCTTCACAGAAATCATTGGGTGTTAATAGACATGACACTGGCCTGGTTCTCCCGCTATAGCCCGCGTGGACCACCACCTCACCCTGCACCTCTGTTTCCAGGGCGACAGATGTGGGCCCAGCACAGACTCCAGTGGGGTAGGTGGCTGGCCCAACCTGGGTCCAAGGGCCCCTTTGGTGGGCCATAGTTGACCGAATGGGGTGGTTGTGTCTGTTTCCGCACCAACGTAGCCCAGCATGTGGGGTTGCCATGGCTGCTGTTATTAGTAGCTATGGATGCCCATCATGGCGGGAGGGGGGGCAGGGTGCCAGTCGCAGTGCAGGGGCGGGGCCAGCTGGCTGCACATTACTCCTCGTCCCACCCTGCCGGTTCAGGACAGGGAAACGTTTATTCCATTCCTGACCTTTCATGGCCGGGGGTAGGACGCTCCCTCCCTGGGACGTGCAGCCGATGTGCCAGCTGTGTGTTTGTTTTTACCCATTGCTTGTGCACCACAAAGAAAACCTTTCTGTTCTCTTTGGATGTATAGATGAAAGAAAGTCTTGAAAAGCTGTAAAGTAGAAATACTTTACAGAAAAGGATTTTCCTTCTCTGGTATTCCTCTGAGCAGCCCAAGAAATAATAATGAGGTGGACTCTGTACACCACTGGTCAACACAACAATAATGAAACAATAGTGAAGGCAAAGAAGCAGTTGATGGTGGAGCATGATTATGACAGACAAGAAAAGCTATTAAATGAAAAAAATCTGCTTGGAAACTAGTGTCAAGGAACCGGTAGTGGCTAATTGGAAAGGGAAATCTGTAATATGAGAGTGGATGGTCCTGGATTTCAAGGACAGTCTTTTAGCAAGTCTGTATTAACACATGACAGTGGGGCCGATCCCAAGCCCCATAGATCATGTGCGCAGTTGTGCGCGTGCGCAGTCACGTGCGTTCACAGCTGCACATAAACTGTGTGGACTTCCATTGTGGGCACATTGTGCCACATTCAAATCATGCACATATGCAGGATCCACAGGACTTGGGATTGGCCCCACTGAAATTAAAGAAGGAAAAGTGAGAAAGTGTTTAAAACTTTAGCGTCCTTTTCTTATATAGTATATGGGTCAACAGGCTGAGCTTGTTAAAAAGCATAACATAAGTAAAAAGAATTATGGAAGAGACAGAGTTGAGCTCATGGGGATTCAATCCATGTGGTTTAATATCCATGAAAGGAGGTGCATAACCATAGGCAAACAGTCAAGAACTGGAACAAATTACTTCAGTATACCAGCACACAAAAGCTAGACACATAGGAGTAGGTGAACTAGACTGTATGAGAATGAGGGTTAAATATTAGGGATGAGCACCCTGAGGAAATTGGATCTGGATCTTAATTATGGATCTGTATTATGAGTCAGTAATTAAATCATTTAAAAAATAAAAAATAATAAATAATAACCATGCATGTGCAAAATGGCCACTGGACCATTCTGCGAATGAATGGACTCTTTAAAAATGGCAGCGGCAGCATCACCACCATTTTGGAAAAGGGCAGGTGGTTTGTGCATGCACAAATGGCCACTGCGCATGTGCAGACAGACTTCCCTTTTCCAAAATAGTGGCAATGCTAGTGCCGCTGTTTTGGAAAAGGTTGCGCATGCGTCAATGGTCAGGTGGCCATTTTGTGCATTCAGAGTTATTTATTTATTTTATGTAATAGATTTTAAATTGGACTACAACGTGCCTGTTGCGGTTCACCACGGATTGATTCATATAAATCCATAACTATCACAAAGCGGAGCGAGAAAAAAGACACAGGAGTACAGGAGCTTGCGCCCACCTGGGTACCAAAACCCTTCCTCTCCCCCTCGTACGTTCCACCCTAAGGTGTTAAGGCCCCTTAGGGTCTTATACGGGCATTCCTCCTAAAAGAAGGCAACCCAGATCATCAATGGGGAGAGAGAGGAGGTACCGTACCCTGTTCTTAACGTGGACTCTGTACCACGCTACACAGTCAATCAAGGAAGGGGGAAGACAGGATAGTCATGCTCACAGAAAAAAATAATAGTGAGGGAGCAAGGGCCTAGGGATAAATATACTGAGTGTCTCATGCCAAGACAGGGGTACAATACAAGGTGCCGGGGGGGGGGGGGGGGGGGGGGGGGGGGGAGGGCTAGTAAGGTGGAAGAACACTTACTTAGCCCAGGCTCACACGCATGCCCACACCCACTCACTGCAACCCTGCTGGAGCTTTTATAACTGAGGCCCAGCGGGCAGATGTCCCTGGTGCTGGGCCCGCGCCCATGCACGGCAAACATTCGCGCACTTCTGGTTTCCGGAACTGCATCCTCCATGACTCCAGGGTTCCCCAGCTTCAGACCCGGCAGTAAGCCCTGACAATAACTGCCCATTACAAGCAGTTATGGATTAATACAAATCTGTAATGCTCATCCCTAGTAAATATATCATTTATGAAACATGATGAGATGTCAATAATGAATTGGGTACCGCAGTGCTTTGGTCTGAACTTAATAATTAATTGAGTCATAATAGCAGATGAGTAGCTTGATATCCGAAAGATACCCATAACAAGCAAGAAGTAAAAATAGCTCTGTCTGACAAAGTACAGACAGTACAGTTAAGAATAGAGATCTCAGAGTCATTATCAGAGATGCAATGACAAGAGGACTTCCTGTGTTCAGGAGACTTTTGAAAGGTGTTGATTTACATATTCCAATTTGTCTACTCACAGTAAGTACATTTGATTGGATCCAGAAAGGTAATGCCTTCAATTCAAAGCTATGTCAAAGACATAGCATCTTAACAGTTGCTGCCCAAGGGGGGATATATTAAGAGGATACTGAAGGGAAGGATTTTTTTATTTTATTTTTATTTTTAAAGCAAGTATCAAATTGTTTTGCAATTGAAGCTTGAAGCAACACACTTAAACCTGCATTTTATATGGCAACTATAGTACATGTAGTTTGGTTTAATAAAGAAATATTTGATCTAAGCAGGATACAGCATATACCATAGTGTGTCATTTCATTCCTGAGAAAGTATTTGAAGAAAATGACATGTCTCAGCACTGTTTGTTGACCATTTTGTTGTCACCTGCTGAGTGTTGTCATTTCCATAGTCAGTGGGCTGTACTGAATCAGACATAAGGAATAGGTCATTAACAGAAATGGAGGACTTTTTGCTGCCTGGAGAGGTTGAAGGAGGATTTTGTTTTCTTGCTACAGCAACAAAACTGTGTTTAATGGAGTTATCATTCAGCTATGATTTGGGGATTTTGCCCTATTTTCAGCTATAGTAAGGTGGTTTAAAAGTACAGATAACATAAAGTAATGCATGGGTTCTTCAAAAAGAGCCATATCTTGGAAGAAAATTGTTAAAATCCAGGTGGGGACAATGAAAACCTTTGATTCCTGGACTCTCCGCTTCCTTTTTCCAATCACACACTAAACCAGATAAAGGCATTTAAATGAATTTTATATAAATAAAAAAAGGCAAACACAGTCTCTCTTGTATATAGAGTGACTATAAACAATGCTATTTGTTTCCACTTTGCTGAAACTACTGATAACACAGATCACAAATACAAGTTATTGTTCATTTCAGACTTTGTGGAAATAACCCTTAATATAATCTTTAGGACAGAATTCAATGCAGCTGGTACATATTTTTCAGATATTCTATTTTTGTTTGTCCATAAGAGATGGAATACATTTGTACCATCTAAGATTTCGTTTATTTACTTTTTCATTGTTGATAAGTTGCATATTGGTTTCAAGTTTTGTAGATGTCAGAATTGCATGCACATACATTTGTAATACATCTTGGAATATAGGACAGTCTGAGGCTCTAGCCATATCATGGCATATGTACACTGCCATGGACCCAACTGATTTAGTCTCTTGTCACCCTTTTTAAGAAACAGAAAATTCTAATGGTGTAGTTAAAGAGTGCCAAAGGTTTTTGATAGCACAGAAAATATTTGAATACAGGAAACATAGTGTGGGCTAATTTTTCCTGTTTGCAATCACATAATATCCCTAAAGCAATTGCTCACATGAAAAAAGTAGCACAACTTTCAAAAGTATTTATAGCTGTCTTTTAATGTTCTGTCAGATGAGGAGGACCCAGCAAGATGACACCAACTCTCTGCAGTTCACCAGCCAAAGCTCCACAGCCGACGTTGGGAAACTAATGATATAATTTACCTCATACAAGGTCTGAAAGCTGGTGAGGGAGATGGTGAGCCCGATCCCAAGTCCTGTGGATCGCACGCGGATCCCTGTTGGGACCAAAATGTGCCCCACGGAAACTGCACGCTCGCAAAGAATCCACAAGGTTTGGCATCGGGCTCATTAAGTGTACTACAGTCTTTTAAAAATGGAAAGCTTCCCCTGCCCTACCACACACACACACACACACACACATATCCTCCAAAATAATAACAGCAACAACAATACAGAAGAGATTTTCAACAAAAAGCTTTACACAATGCTTTGGTGTTTAGATTTTGTAAAACAATCAAATGTCTTTCTATCACACTTTGTAATACATTGATTTATTTAAACCAACATAGTACTGGAAATGAAAAAAATGTCATCTGCTAACTCAGACAACAACAAAAATGGGTCTTTAAATAATTTCACTGAATGAATTGCTACTAACCTTGGCTTCTTCCTTTTTAATTTTTTTCCCCTTTATATGTCTCAGGCAGTGATGATCAAGACAGGGTTTTTCATCCTTAACAAATTATGCAGTCAAGCAAAAACAAAGATACAGTATGACACTCCCTTTGATGAAAAAAGGCTAGATATTATCTTAAACATAAACAATAGTTAACAAAATGGATGTTACCAGGAAAGAATCAATACAGAATTTCAAGGACACCATATTGTAATGGTATATGGAAAAATGTGCAAATGTTTTGTTTTTCTGCTTGTTTTTAAATCCAGTTAAAGATCTTAAAGTGAAAGCAGTGTTTCTGATCCTATAGCTAACAGTGTTTCTGCCATGTTCCCTTTATACTAATAAAGTTAGAACCTGCGCACTGAGGCAGCATGATTTTTAATATCTGTCAGTTCTGGGTGTACGCTGTTTGGCCACAAATTTAAAGAAAGTTTAAAAGAAGAGTGACAGGAGCCACTCTTTCATCCACTCCTCCCCCTCCCCCACCTTTATGTCTTCAGTCTTTACATGCATTCTCAGAAGTAAGAACATCAGTGCCATCAATATTCAATATTTATTTAGGGCACTAGCTTCCGCTCTGACCCAACCACATACAACATTAAATAAGTAATACAAATATAATACAAATATATAAATAAACTCCAATACTAAAATACCCAACACCAGAGATATCTTGCCTATTCCCGAGGGGCCCAACCCGGACAGGATTAGGATTTCTATTACATAATAACCAATGAGAAATATAGTAACTTTCCCCTATAGCCAATACTTTATCACATCAGTGCCATACTGACTCAGACCAGTGGTCCATTCCACCCAGCATCCTGTCTCCGAGAGTAGCCACCTTTGGTCACTTCAGACATGTACACTATAGGTTACAATGGAGTGATCCATTCTCTGCTGTTTACTCCTAGCTCCTGACAATCAGAGAATACATCCCTCAACCAACTTGACTAATAACTGTTTAGGGACCTATCCTCTAGAAATTTCTCCAATCTTTTTTTTTAACTCAGTTACACTTTTGACTTTCAAACATCCTCTGGCACCATATTCTACCAATTCATTGTATGCTGAGTAAACATGACTACTTTTTATTTGAATTAAATCCATGCTAGATCTGGGGTTTTTATTCCGGAGGACTTCTTCCACAGTAACTACATCCGTCCACCTCCATTCTCTAAAGCCATGGAAACCAGGGGATTTCCTTGGGGAGGAGTCACTGGGGCAACTGCTGAACTAATTGGGGTTGTGCTGGCGGTATGGAAGGGGAGAGGAAAAGTCAGCTTGGGTATAGGAGCAGACATTTGTTTTCTGTTCCCCCGTTGTCCTCTTCCCCTCTCTTGGGCTATTTGGGGGCTGAGGTCAGTGGAGCCTCTGACATGTCAATGATGGTGCTTAATGCAAGGTCAGTGGCTAATAAAGTACCATCCATGTTCTTTTTCAGGATGAGGCCAATGACCTCATATGCATTACCAAGACTTAGCTGGATGATGCTTCTGGAACTGTTAGCTCAGATGGTTCCAACAGGTGCTCAATGCAGCATCAGTCTAGGTTTGGGAGCTGGCGGGGGGAGGGCAGTGTTGGTGATCTGTAAAAACAATCTGGTCTATCGAAGGTGTCCAGTGGCTGACTTGCCCAATGTAGAGTGTGTCCACCTCATGTCTGAGGCCCGGGATAGATTGGGGATTCTACTGGTGTACCGACCACCCCGCTGCACGACAGACTCCCTGACTACTGTAGCTGAGCAGTCTCCGATGTGGTGTTGAGATCACCCAGATTCTCTTGAGTGATTTCAGCATACACGCTGTGGCCAGCCTTTCAGGGGCAGAGCAGGATTTCATGGTTACCATGACAACCATGAATGTTTCCTAGATAATATCTGGCACAACACATGAGGCCGGACACATGTTGGATCTCAGGTTCTGCAATGTTCTGGAAACGGGGGTTCTGATAATTGGGGATGTTGTTATGGCACCGTTGTTAGGGTCGGAGCATTACCTTCTGAAGGGAAGATTCCCCCTGCCCTCCTTTGCTCCTATTGGGATGGTGGACCAGTTAGAATGGTCTGTCCACAGAGACTAATGGATGCAATAGGATTCCAGAACACTCTGGGGGATTTACCTGATGGCCTTTCTGTCCATGGTTTGTTTGATTTGTGGTATACTATGCTGACCCCGGGCCATTGACAGAGTGGCACTGAGGTGTCTGCTTCCTCTGCTGGGGCAGCACAGGTCTCCCTGGTATACTGAAGACCTGAGACTGATAAAGTGAGAGGGTAAGCAGTCAGAGTGTGGTGGCGCTTGACGTATGCCAAAGCTGATCAACTGCATCATAGGTTGTTTTTGAAGGACTATGCCGTGACTGTGGCAGTAACAAAGAAAGCCTTCTTCACTGCTGCCATAGTGTCTGCAAAGTGCTGTCCAAGCAGAGCTCTTTTGGGTGGTGAATAGCGTATTAAATCCTAGCTGTTTTTACCCGAAGTTAGAGTCCTTAGCTGCCCGCTGTGGTGAGTTTACCACCTACTTCGCAGATAAAGTTGCTCGTATTTGGCATGATTTGGGAACTGCCAGTTTGGGTGCAGAGTCAGAGTTTGGAGTTGAGGAGGTTCTTGTCCAGTTTGCTTGGATCAGCTTCAATTCATCCGCACTGATGAAGAGGCTGTGCTTGGAATTGTGTGGGTAACCAGTTGTTTCTTGGTTTTTTTTTAATTTTAATTTTTTTATTCTGAGCATACGAAATCAAAACAATAAAATACCAAATAAATACAAACAAAGAAGAAAAAAAGAAACCACCACAAAAAAACACAAACGCAAACAAACTAACAAAAAAGGAGCGTGAGTGCACAGCTATTGACAAATCCTCCTTATTAGAACTACCAAAAGCATTAATGAAATTATATATCTATATCTATGAAAGACAAATATTCAGTCAAGCTTGATTTAGGGTTCTGTAATTCAGCGAGCATATCCCAACATTGACCAGTTGTGAACTAGATCCATGCCTATCCTGACTGGTGAAAGCTAGCTGGGAGACACTGGGGCTGTTGAACTGGCTGCCAATAACTTTCTGGACATGATTCAAGGTGCTGTCTCAGGTGCCTCCTGTTGGAAGGACAGGATGCCTAACTGCCTCATAACTGTGGTTGTCTGACCCCTGCTCAAGAAACCAATTCTAGGTGTTGACTCCCCTGCCAGCTATTGCCCCATCTCTAATCTTCGCTTTTTAGGGAAGGTTAATAAACAGGTGGTTGCCTTGCAGCTTCAGGTGCATCTTGATGCTACTGGATTCCTGGATCCATGTCAGTCAGAATTTCGTCTTGGACATGGAACTGAGTCTGTGCTTGTGGCCTTGGTGGATGATCTCCGCTTGATAATCAACAAGGGTAATTGTACCCTGTCGAATTTGTTAAATCTTTTGGCGGCCTTTGATAAAGTTGATCATGGTGTGTTGTTGACACAGCTACATGACGTGGCAGGGGTTCTCAGAACTGCTCGTGAGTGGTTCCATTCATTCCTTGTTGGGAGAACCCAGAGGGTGGTGATAGGCAGTGGTTTGCTGCCCCCTCAGGAGCTCCCTTGTGGGGTCCCACAGTGTTCCATCTTGTCCTCACTCCTGTTCAATGTGTATCTGAGGCCCCTGAGTGAGATTGTGCGGAGATTTAGAATGAAGTGCCATTGAGTAGGACTGACCAACCTAGAGTAATATCCATTTATCCTGGCTTCAATCCCTATGTTCTTTCAAACACAGGAAATGTTGAAGTAAGTTAGGAGGTAGCTACTTCTAAACAAATGTTAATGTGAACAAGGCTCAAACCCATCCTTAGGAGAGGGCATAGACTGCCCTTTGTCTATGCACCTTTAGAGGTTAACACTTCCTCAAAAGATTGGGGTTTGGGGGAAGATATGGACATGTTCCCATTCTAGACCAGTCTATAGAGTTAAGTCAGGCACACTGAGATCATACAGGTTGCAATATTTCATCAGACTGCTCTATAGTTACTGAACACAAGGCCACTTAACAGCTCCCCCTACCTGTAGAAGTAAAGACTTGCTGCCCCCTTGCCCATGCTTGCTTCCTCTTTCCCAGTACAGAAGTTCCCAAACTGTGAGTCAGGACCCCAAGTGGGGTCCCACTATCTGGAGATAGGGTTGCAAACCTGATTGATATTTGATATGCTTTGCATGTCTTTATTGCTGTCTGGGGTTGCAGAATTATATTTAAGCTCAAAATGGGGGTTATAAAAGCAAAACGTTTCGGAACCATTTGTCTGATGGTTCAAAGCCCTCCCTCCCCCTCATCCTCTGAACAGATTTCCAGGTTTGAGTCTCAAATATCTGCAAGTGGGAAGCTTGGAAGGAGGGTGGTTAAGGTGACCGTCAAGAAATGTGTTCTCACAGGTAGAGAAACCCTGTGTGGTTCCTGTCATGGGTATGCTGTGGATCAGCCACTTTGTAAGTTTTGGAGACTCTTGATCAGGGCAGAAAACTGTTCTGCACTCCTCCCACATAAGAAGATAATGAGCAATCCCCGATTTATCATAACTCTAGGCACTTTCACACGTGACGGGTCCCACCACCGCCACGGATTGTACCAGGCCGTGGCGGGAGCTGTCACTCCAGCCGGGACTTAGCCCAGCTGCTGAAGGGTTGGGGAGGGGATGGGGAGGTGCACGGATGTGCGTCCGCATGTCCCCACCTCCATGCTGCGTGGAGTGACTCAACCCCCCTCCCCCCCCCAATGGACAGCCATGGCAGCAATATAATGGCCGCTGCCACTCCGGACCAGGTTAAGTACAGTGGGCCATCATTTGTGATGGTCCGCTTTACCACCGGTTGGTCAGCCCTTACCCAGTTGGTGGTGGCACTTAGTCCAGGCTGTGAGTTGGGGGTTCATCCTGATTCACGGCCTGGGCTAACACCACCACCAACCAGGTAACGGCCCAGGTTGGTGGTAGCAGGTGTATTTAGGTGTGATGGTGGCACCTGGTTTAATCCGCACTACAGTGGATTAAACCGTGTCACTGTTATGTCTGAAAACACCCTATGTCTTACCAAGATATGTTTTGTGTTTTGTTTCCAAATGTGTACGAGTTGCATATGCAGTCAAAAGAAAAAGTTTGTTCTTGTGGTATGTTATTTCAAGTCAGAATGTAAAGAGAAGACACAAGGATTTATTTAAAGAGAGATTAACTTCAGTTAGAAGCATGCATTTGTCAAGGGTGAGTGTTCACAAACAAAAACTGCAGGGTTTTGTGCTGCAGGTTTGGGGTTTGTTTGTTTTTTCACAAAATTACCTGCTATGCAGGAAACTTTTATAAAGATAATGCATTCAGACTTCTAGAAATTAGAATTTTACACTTAGCAGTCTTTTGCATAGTACCATACATCCCAAAGTATTTAAGATAAAAATGACATGGATGATATAACTGAGGTTCCAGATAATTATGAAAATTATTTGTACACTTAAACATTTTGCAATTTCATTACACCTGCAAAACTTTGTCATCTGTGTCTCATTCACAAGGAGCTGTGGAAATATGCAAACTAGATATGTAGTGGCATTTAAAAGCTTTGAGGGATGCATGCACTACTCATATACTCCTTAATGGAGAGGAAGCTGTTTGTTTGCAGTCCAAGAAACATGACTACAGGGCAGCAGCAGACTGACCTGCAGCAGACAGACAATCGGGTTTATCAGCAAAGCCAGCAGTAGGGCCAGGAAAGAAAAGCTGACATGCAGATGCCAGTGATACTGGAATTCTATCCAGACCTGGGCATATGGGTCCTGCATCTGTCAGTGTTGCACCAGCAGTTGGCTCCCAACCTTGAGCTGATTTAGCAGAACCAGCATATGGCAGATCCAAGCCTTCCCTGTTACTGCATGTATAAGCCAGCACTTCTGAAACAGAACTGTTATTTCTGAAAGAATTGTTTAGGTCAAAAGATGACCAGAGGGAGTGCATAGGTTATATTCTCATTTACAGTAAGAAGATGATATATGCCCCCCCCTCCCCCCGGTATATGCAAGCATTTTTAAAAAAGCAAAACTATACTGTAGCTAGATGGTGACATTTGTAAAATGCCAACAGAAAAAGATCCCACCAAATAGGCACAGGACAATGTTGTTGTTATTGATTTGTGTGCCACCCTATCTCCAAAGGCTCAGGGCAGCTCACAAAATAATAAAATCTAAATACAAATAAGTGACGCATATAAGTATCATACACCACATATCGCATCCATGCTGCCAACCACCCCTTATACTTCCCCACCAATGGTCTCCCCTCATCTCCGCAAACTTGCCTCAAGATTCCCCAGCTCCTGTCATCCCCTCCAGACAACCCCCAAATCAACTTTATGCCCCCCTTACCCGTATGTGCTCTGTAGCCTTCTCTATATCCATCCCCGGTGCGCGGGTGTGTGGGGTGGGTGTTCTGCACACTGATAGCTTTGATGTCTGCACATTTTCTGTCTTGGGAGAATATGAGAGTTCCATGCCATGTATCTGAATGAACCCCAGTAATGATGCCTTGGCTAAACTTTGCTGAGAAGTTGATTTTGTCTTCTTTGTTGTAGAATAGCCTTGTGTATGAGAGTCTACAGCTGTCTTCATCTTTGCCCCAAAGGTTACAGAATGCTTGGGAATATGTGTCAGGATTCACATTTTAAGTTAATAGCCACAGACTGCTAAGATCACCTTGATCTCCCAGAAGTGCTGCCATCCTGCCAGGTCTCATAGATGGTGGCAGTGTACTCCATGTGGGACTTCACTTTGCAGCTAACGCAGGTCAGCAGTTGATTTGTTCATATCAATCCACACCAACACAAAATACTCACTTGTTCCCCTCCCTCACAGTCCTTGACCCAGTGAAAGATGTGCCAGCTGGAACAATGGGGCATCCCATTCTGATTCTCAAAGTTGCAGTTGAAATCTCCTGCCACAGGGATGGGACTGAGGATGGAAGGCAAGAGCGAAGAAAGATCTGGTTCTGGGTCATAGTCACTGTGCTGCCCATCAGAATGACTGGGTGAAAATAAACGAGACGATAGCTCACATTAGCCCACACCAGGTGTGTGCCCACCCACTTGTTTATTAGGTGTCCACCAGATGTTAGTTCCCACCAGTCACACATGGCATAGTCCAGGGACATTGCGGACCCACCATGCAGGTGAATCCAGGGCAAGGTGCACCCATGTGGTTACATCCGAGGTTCACCTGAAGCCTTGCCTGCATCCAGCTCCATCAGCACCAAAAAGTCGTACACAAAGAGCCTAGCTAGCATGCTTGGATGACTGAGACACAGCCGGGGAGAGGGAGAGCGCTAGCGTGCCTGACCAGGTGAGAGGCAGCCAGGGAGAGGGAGGCAGGTGGTGCAGGAAACTGGGCTCTGCCCTCCCCGACTCTGCCCACCAGCCGCCCCTGGAACCCAGAGTGTTCGAGGAGCAACCGCTTCCTCCCCCTCTCTGCTCTCACTCATACTCATGCCACACAAGCACATGTAATATACACAGGGGGCTGCCTGTTTATTAGACTGGACACACTAAATCCTGTGGGGCTGAGTGGGGGTTTCGCAGACTGAACAGAGACTCCAGTGGATCATCGTCGTATTTGAAAACACCCATAAGTACAGTCACGTGCTCCAGAGGCCAAGACGACCGTCTGCATGTCTGCATCATGGCATACCCAACTTGGAACAGGGTACTCGGCCTAGATGCTACATGTGTGCCAGGCAATGTATGTTGGTTTGGGACAGATAATTTAACACTTTCATCTAAATATGCTTTCCAAGGTCTTATGTGTTGTTTAAAAAAAAAAACACGTGTATGGCGTTTTCCTATGTATGGACAGGAAGTCAATAAATATGAGTTACTTTTTCTGTTGAGCTTTGGATATGACCCCCTAAAGCTGCACATGTCCTTAGATCTATAGAAACCTTGAGCTACTTATTTGAATAAGGAACAGCTGTAATTTCCCCAGTTTCCTACCATCCTGCTATGAGGTTTCTATAGATGCAGTTCCTGTGAAGCTGCAATGGAGGAGCTTCCATAGAATCCTGGAAAGGAAATAAATATATAATGATGGACAGTTCGCTCTCTTTTCTTCCCTTTTGATTTATTATTATTATTATTAACAAACATTTATATAGTGCCAGCAGTGTACCTGGCACTTTACAAAGTAATAAAATAGACACGGTCCCTGCCCCTTGGGCTTACAATCTGAGAGACAGGAGCTGGGGGAGAGACATAGGAAGGGGAACAGAGGGAGAGACAAGGGGTCTAACATTCATGAAGATGCGAGTTCTCAAGTGCACGTACTTGACATGGTTACGATGAGAATGACAGCAGGCAGGTCCATGTTGCAAGAATAAGGGTAAACCGATCGTAGGTATAGGAATAGTGGCTCAGCAGGATAAAGAGTCAGACAGAGCAGAGAGAAAGAGGTGAGTTTTAAGGAGAGATTTGAAGGTATGAAGGGAGGGGGCAAGGCGGATGTGGACAGGGAGGGAGTTCCAGGCATGGGGGGCAGCAAGTGAGAAGGGACGAAGGCGCTTAGGGGAGCAGGGAAGGCGTGGAAGGGTGAGAGAAGGGACAGAGGAGGAGCGAAGTGCACGGGCTGGAGTATGGAGGGCGATAAGTGCAGAGAGGTAGGGGGGAGCAAGGTTGTGAAGAGCTTTATAGGTGAAGACTAGGAGCTTGTGCAGGATTCGTTCAGGAAGGGGAAGCCAGTGAAGCGAAGAGAGGAGGGGCTGCACATGGTCGAAGCGACCGGCGAGGTAGATGACCCTGGCAGCAGAGTTTTGGACAGAGATGAGGGGAGAAAGGTGAGACCGGGGAAGGCCAGTGAGAAGGAGGTTACAGTAATCGAGGCGAGAGATGACCAGAGCATGAACAAGAGTTTTGGCAGACGAGACAGAGAGAAAAGGGCGAATCTTAGCAATGTTATGGAGGGAGAAGCAACAGGATTTAGCAACAGAGTCAATGTAGGGTTTAAAAGAAAGGGCTGAGTCAAAGATGAAGCCTAGGCTACGGGCTTGGGGGACAGGCAGGATGGTGACTCCATCAATAGTTATTGACAGTGAGGAAGGAGAGGAAGGATGAGGGGGGAAGATAAGGAGTTCAGTTTTAGCCATGTTGAGTTTGAGTTGACGTTGAGACATCCAGGTAGAGATGTCAGAGAGACAGTTGATGAGACGAGCTTGAACAGAGGGAGAGAGAGAGGGAGTAGAGAGATAGAGTTGAGTGTCATCAGCATAGAGGTGGTTTTGGAAGCCATGGGAGGCAATGAGTTTGCCTAAGAATGAGGTATAGATCGAGAAGAGGAGAGGGCCAAGAACAGAGCCTTGAGGAACACCAACTGAGAGGGGGAAGGAGGAGGAGGCCAGTAAGATTCTCTCAGTAAGATTCGTTGTTTGTTTGCTTGTTTAGGGGAGGGTTGTGTTGGGTTTTTTTCGGGTTTTTCATTTCTGAATTACAGCAGTGAGTGGGAGTTCTCAGAAAATTTCAGGATAGAAACACATTTCTCTGAAGATGTAGCTAGCAAGTATAAACATTGCACCAACAATACAATAATAACAATATACAAGCCCCTATGGCCCTTTTCAAACGGGCCATAGGGGGTGGGGGGGATGGTTGTGTGCCCGCAGTGGGCGGAGGTGGGTGTGCGCCTGCGGGAACGGACGCGCACCCACCTCCACCCATCTCCACTCACGGAGTAACCAGCATTGGAGCCCGTTGCTCCATGTGCGAGTGATGGGCGGAGATGGCTGGAGCGCAGGAGTGTGCATGCTCCCCTGCCCACCACGGGCACCTTTCTATGGGTGCCCACCCATACCCCCCACACCACAGGCAGTGTTTGCATGGGTGCCTCCCACCCACCACACACGCGGGGGGTGGGAGGGGCGACCATGTGAAAAGACTCTATGAAACTCATTACAGTAGTTGCCTTCACAGGATGATGATGTCAAAAGGAATTTAGATTTACTATGGTTAAGTATTATTAATATTTTTGGAGTTTTACCTTTCTGTACACAGAGGATTTATCCATGGCCCATATTGTGCTCTGATATTAGGGATCACAATTCCAGTGTTAAATTTGGCTGTCCTCCTCGAATACAGCCATCTCTTCACTTCCCTAAAACTTACTGAGATAAAAATAGAAATGTAAGAAGAAAGCAACTGTGAAAAACAGCAGTGCAGATGCACACTGCTTTTAGCAACCTTTCCACCACTTTCATTGTTTTACTTTTGAGGAAGTTTTGGTCAATGGTTGCCACAAAGCTCTTCAAGCATGTGGTGATTGTTGAAAGTTAAAGTGTTTTATGGGAGAGAGACATGAATCTCTTACAGATTTATGTCTTTTAATAAGACACAGACACTTAAAAGAATCACTGACTACCACCTCTAGTTTGTAACTAGCTAAATGAAAATTTTAACTCTTTAAAATAAGTAGCTGATAATTTATTTGTTTATTTAGTCTGTACTATAAACATCCTAGCCTTCTAGAGCTAATGTAGCAGTAACATGCTTTCACCTTGGAGAGTTTATTATAGCACCAGCCAACCTAGCGTAATATCCCTTTGCGCATGGTAGGTGGAATAAAGACACAAGAAACTTGCTTTGGCGTAAAACAGGGCTGCAGTTTATTAACAAACGTAACATACCATGGGCATTCCTTCTCAATCCCCTCAGCTATTCCAATGCAATTACACCTCACCACCACTGGGATATCTGATATGTTAAGCTAGTCTGACCCCAGGAACAGTGCCCACCTTAGCATGCCTGCCCTAGTCAGTCACCTCCCACATCCGTCAGACTGTTATGCTGGCAGGGCTGCCAAGTAGCCTCTCTCCCAATGAACCTGTCATCCATCCCACTGGGTCAGGTGACCAGGAGGGGCATTAATTAAGTGGGGGCCACCCATCAGCTGGACAGTCCTATGAGTCAGCCCCTTACCTGCCCCAGCATCAAAGCAGCAAGGTCCCCAGTCGGGCAAGCATAAAGCCGTTGTTTACCCCTTCACTGCTGTCAAATTGACACCTTCCCTTGCCCCAGGGCTTACCCAAGCTCTCTCCACTGGATAGCTGAGCAGGATACTGAAAACCAGAGCCCCACAATTTTAAAATGTACTAATAACCAAACCAGGGTAGCATTAACCAGTACTTCTTTACCAGGGGTCCTACACGTACCACTACAGGGAAGGCAAAAAAACTCCCCAACCATGACAATATGTTAGCCTAGGAAAAATTCCTTCCCTCCCAGCCCCTAATAAGGTGACTAGCAAAGCCCATAGCAGAATCGTGGAGAACCCCTTTACAATTCTGAACCATATCTTGCCTTAAGGGAGGGAGGGCAGGTGATAAGCTCAACACTGTCCAGCTCCAACTGCTAACCCAGAGCCTCCAAGCAGGGACAAGGGCCAACCTGATTGGCCCTCTACCATCACGTGTCCCGGCAAACCTGGGAAAAGGTTCAACCATTTAAGTTTAGGTTCAGGTTTAATGGCTGCCTCCTTTTAAGGTTCAGGTTTAACAACTGCCTCCTTTTAAATCTCACTCTCACTCCCCTGCCATGAAAGGCGGGAAGGGAGGAAGATGAATCTGTGGGTATTTTCAGACATGACACTACCATGGATGGCCACATTTTGACTAGGGCTGAAATGAAGTCTTCGGAAAACTTCAGAATTCCGCAAATGTTATGGTATTCAGTTCAGAAAGTACGAATTCTGAAGTTCTGAAGACGAAGGCCATTATTCGGAAAACTTAGGAAACCACTATGTGCATGGGGGGCTTGTGAACAGTTGAGCTTCCCTTCTTCTCGAAATTAAGCTTAGTGCCATATTTGGTAGGAGGGGGGTATGGGAGGGGACAGTTGAGTGATGGTAAGCCAGATGGCAAGTTTTGATTGGCTGGCCAAGCCAGATGGCAAGCTTTTGGTTGGCTGGCAGGGCAAAATAAAAGTGGGTGCAGCCATTTTGTCTATTCTCTTTGGTAAATTTGGCTGTGTGTTACAGTGCTGCTGGATCTTTAAGTAATCAACTGTGGTGGGGAGGGGTGTCTGTCCTGGCATGGTATGGTTTGACCTGTCCTGTCCATAGGAACAGTGCTTGGGGGATGAGGGTTACATTTACCTTTACCATGCCATGCAGTTTTAAAAAAAATAATAATAAATAATTGGTTCCACATTGCTTCTAGTTGTGCCTGCTGCTTGTTTAACACTTGGCACCATGATGATCTTTCTGTCTGACTCCACTTCCTGTTGCCTGGTTTGTTCAAATTACCAGTGCCACAGTACCAATGCCATGTCAAGACGATGTCCCTGGGCGGGGAGCTGGGGTTGAATGTCTGGTTTCTTAATTTTGTGACTGCTGGGGCCTGAGCTTGCTGGCTTTTGATGAGATTTATTTTTCATGCAGTTGCAGGCTGTTTTGCAGGGTTGTTATATTCTTGAGCTAATGTCCCTTGCTAGCCTGCATTTTTGTGCACTGCTTGGTTTCCATAATGATTAAAGTGGGTGCACTCACAGCTGATGGTGGGCCATGTTGTGGATGCACTACTGTTGTTGTTGTTTTGGATTTCTGCAAGCAGTTGCACTTTTGCGGGGTTGTCTTCTGAAGCAATTGTCCCACTCTTGCTACCCTGCTTTTCTGGGGAGTGCTTTGGCTGTGGGTTCAAGAACTTTGCAACAACTTTCAGAAGTTTTCTAAGTTTTCTGAAGGTTTCCGAGGTCTGGAATTCCAAGTCCGAATTCCAAAACTTTGGAAACAGTGCCAAAGGACGGTTATTCAGACTTTGCTATTCAGCCCAAGTACTTGGAAGTACTATTCGGTACAGCCCTAGTTTTGACCCAAGTGGCCACCTGCAGTGCCATAACCTCTGATCCAGCCCACCAGATGTTTCCCTGGGCCAGAACAGGGTTTTCCCCAGGCCGTGGCAGTTTTTAGCTCAGGCTGTGACTTGAGCCTATTGCCAAGTCACAGCCCAGGAAGCACTGCCGCAGCCCAGGAAAGCCATCTCTGGACCAGGGTAGAGTGGGCTGTCATGTGTGATGGCCTGCTCTATCTGACCCTGGTCCAGGGCCAGGGTTCTTCCAGGTTCGTGCAGCAGCCTCATAGGCTGCCGTGACCACCCGTCAGGGAGTTGGACGGGCTATGCACAGCAGCGTGGAGGGCAGGGCATGCCACGCCGCCCTGTCCCCGCCCCGTGCTGCTCCTGCCTGGGCTGAGGGTCCTCATCCTGGCCAGGATCAAAGTGTGATAGTGCGATTCACTGTCACGTTTAAAAATACCATGCATCTCCTCCACCAATCCCGCAAACCATCTCCACCTTTAATGAGGGAGGTCCAGTTATTGATAGGTATTGAATGTGATGCTCCTCAGCTGAGTGCATCCCAATTACATCACAGTGTATTTGTGATTGCATTTCCTTTTTATTTGGTTATAACCAGAAACATTGACACTTAACCTAGTAGACTAATATGGTGTGAACAAAAATAATAGCAATTATTTACTTGTATTTTTTATATATATATTTTAATAGCAACAACAAACATACTACTTTAATGTGTGGATATTTGTGCAATGCACTGATCATTTGTAACTCTAAGGAAATGCAGTTTGTCTTTTTAAATTTTTCTTAATTATTTAAGTAAAAAACATTCTGAAGAGGGAAGGGACAAGAGAAGCAGGCTGTGCATTGTCTTTCTATTTAAACTGTCTCTAGCACAGATGAAATAGAGGTAGGCTCTTTCTTTATCCATGCCAAAGAGATCTCTTTTAAAATCAGCATGCACTTTAAAATATAGTATTTCTGAGATTTCAAGGTTAGTTAAGGAACTTTGAGAATATATTCTCAAAAAATCACTCAAAAGGGGAAAGAATCGGGAGATGTGGAAGTTAAGAAAGCAAAAAAGAATGAGCTGTGGTGACTTTGCCTTGTATTTGAGTATTGTGGCCAAAAGTAGAAAAACACTGAGGCCATCTGTGATAACATTGAAATTGATCCTCTGGGATGTTGTTGGGATCATTATTCTTCTAGCTTTTCAGAAAGTACAGAGGGAGACTCACTCTGGAGAATATTTATGGCAGCAAAAGGTCTTGAGGGTGATGCTCCTCAACTGAGTGCATCCCAATACATCACAGTGTGTTGGTGATTGCATTTCCTTTTTATTTGGTTATAACCAATATCACTGATGCTTGACCTAGCAGGCTAAAATGGTGTGAACAAAGATAACACACATTTCCCCACATCAGCATCACACCAGAGTGTGCGTGTGTGTGCAATGTATGTATGTAGGCCCATCAAGTGTTTTGACCTTGCTCTATTTTATATTAATTGGGAACTTAGTAGCAATATATTCCTGGAAATAGTGATTGATTTTAAGAAATAACGTTTCACAACTGTAGTGAAATAATTTTTTGACCCCAATAAACTCATTTCCAAATATCATATCAAATACAGAGACTTGCTTATCTCAAGAGATAAAACATGCTCCATCACTAGCATTATCTATATAAAACACAATGTGCAGATAATGTGGGTGTGTCCATCCTTCCCTCCCATACATATGTAACCCCTACCAAGAAGGATCGAAATGAGGAGGAAATAACATTTTATTTAACATATCAAATACCAAATGTTTTCACTGTTATCAGTCACAATTATCCATTATTATTTTCTCTCAACTTTAGTTCATCATTTAAGCAGTGCAGGAAAAATAAGAAATGTATGACATTTTGTTTGTCACAATTTTAATATGTGATTAGAAAAATCTAGAGAACAGGCTTTATTGCTAAAACAAGTTCCAGTATCTCTACCTTCGTTATTCAGAAAAGAGTGTCTTAAAATTGTGTTTATATAGAATCTTTATCTTGTCAGAAGTTTAGAGTAGTCAGGATTATAAAGCAGACTTCTTCTATTTGAATGTACAGTAGCAGGAATCTCGAGGTAAATTGTTACTTTAAATATTTTGTCGAGAAGCAAGAAATTTTGTACTCTTCCTTGCTATTTCATGACTCACAATGAAAATGATAGAGGCTAGTTTGTCGACTAGTTTGTCCGCTAGTATTAATGAATGGTAAAATGAAAGCACTACACTTGTAAGGTACTGGGGGTGTTATATTCACACCAAACATACTGTAAAAACAGTTTTTCTTTTTTAAAAAATAAAATAAAATGCTTTAACCAGAACCTGTTCTTTCCATTAAGTGTTCTCCAAGTAGGATAAAAACAACAATTTAGCATTTTGTCTGTTTTCATACATATCGTTTTCTTTGTGTACAGAAAACTAACACTCTGGCCCTTTTCACACAGACACTCTAACACTGATAAAATGGATGTTACATTTTATTATACGTGTTTCAGGGTACCCATAGAGCACACCTGCAGCCCTGCAACAGGTGTAATAAAATGTTACACCCATTGTATCAGTGTTAGAGCGTTTGTGTGAAAAGGACCTATAAGGGCATTGGGATCAATTACCTCCCCCCCCCCCCCACCGCTCCTGGGTGAAACGTTTACTTACAAAATACCATTTTGTTTTATGTTAACACCTTCAGAGTGTGAACCTTTTATACTGTTCTTGTCAACATCTGATTTCAGATATTTCGGGCGGGCGCTTTCACCACGGGCTGTGGGGTGGTTCGGACCACAGCTGGGGGTGAAGGGGCGCGCCAACAGATGTGCGCCACATTGCCCCCAGCCGTGGTCCGAACCACCCCACGGCCCGTGGTGAAATCGCCCACCCGTAACATCTGAAGCGGCACCCCCCCCGAAGGGGCGGGGCTGCACAGCGCAGCGTGCTGCTGCACGGCCATGCCCCTTGCGTTCCTCGGTGGCCCTCCCCCCTCCCGATGGGCAGCGGTGAACGGTAAGTAACCAGACATTACTTCCCATTCACCACAGCCGTGGTGGCCTTTCTCCACACTTCTCAACCTACTCGCGTCCGGAGGTCCAGAAGTGTGGTGAATGCAAACACGGGCCACGTTTGACTATGGTGCACATCTGGTGGTGAGCCAACAGACGTGCACCACAGTCAAACGCAGCCCCTGTTTGACCGTGGTTCAGCCGGGGTGAATTTCAGATGCGTAATGTCTGAAATTACCCATACCCACGTGCAATTTTGTGTTGAAAACAAAAATGCACCACTTAAGTACATACGGTTATTTCCATCTCTCCATGATTTACTATGTCTTCAGGAAGTTTCTGTACGTATTATGTTCCAAAAATTGAGGGGGGAGGGGTCAGTTCAACCCCAAGTGCCGCCGTACTTACGGGATGTTACTGTCAACATTGGAGTACTATTGACCCCAGATACCTTTTGTGTTAGTATTATTTCTGTACTGCAAACAATAACTCTTAATAAAATTTAAATGTTTATGTTAAACTGGTGTCATTTTCAAATCATGTCATTTTGAAAATTCATTTTCTTTTAAAAAAAATCATTTTCAAATCAAGTCGTCATTTACCCCCAATTGTGACTTAATTGGGGACTATTTTACCCCAATACCAGATTAATACAGTGCATTTTTCAATCATCTGAGTAAAGGACAATATTGCTGCTAACTTCTCTGACAGCATCATAGGAAAATGTATAAAACATGCAATAAATCATAAGGTTATTCATTATTTTAATTGATTTAATTTAAATTATTTTAATATTATTTATTCCATAATCAAAAAAGAGTTAAGGCTCTTGCAAATTCAATCATGCAATAAAAAGCATGGAAATTGCAAGTTAAGGCTCCTGCCTTAACTTACGTGCCATGTAAACAGTAAAGATGTACTGTTTCACATTTTGTGCTCGCTTACAACTAAGTCTCCATGCACCCACACTTTGCCTTCGTCTTTCAGTCCCAATCCTCTTCCTCTGCAGGTTGGGGGCAACACTGAAGCTGGGGACAGGAGGGTGTGAGTTTATTCTGCAATTTTTTGTATATTTGGTTCAAAATGTACATGTATCTGATCCACCTTAGGCGTAAGGGAAAGTTCCTCCCCCCCCACCCCCTTTCAGTTATGTTTGGTCATTTTTAAAAATAGATATCTTAAAAGTTGATTGTTGTGTCCATGAGTGCAAGGCTTGATTATATTCAGGTCTGAAGGACTATTTCTAAATCTCATTGTACACAGTGACCAGTCCAGCACAGGACCCATTCCAACATAAGACTACAGTGTATCTTTGACTTTTTCAGTGGGACTGCTCACATGATTAAGTGCTATTCTGGATTGGAATTTACTTTCGAGAAGATATGGTAAGAGAACAAAATTTTAAAAAAGCCAACACATGTAGCTCAGGAAGAAATAAATCAGGAATGTTTTCAAATAAGACCACTTCAAGTCAGGCAGCAGCATGGCACACGGTTCGCTTGCTGAGCAGCAGCAAGAGTCTCAGTCCCTTGGGACCAAGTAAACCTGGACCACAAGGCTAGCTAGCTAAGGCTAAGGCAACCAAAAGGGTAGCACCCTCAGCAGAGAGTTCCCGAGTCCCAACCATCCAAGGACACAGTCTCTCCACAAAATGGCTGTAGCTCATCACACAGAGCAATAAAAATAGCCCTCACGCTCACTGACTGAGCATGCGTGCCGCTGCCAAAACCATCCCTGCCTGCCTCTCCAGTCTCCAATTAATTCCCAGTGGGGGCTCCTTTGCAGGTGCAGCTGCGCATTTCGCCTGGGCGCCTTTTAAAAGTGAGCCAATAGGGCTCTATGAAAGCCTGCCCCCCCAGTGGATCCTAATAGGAACTTCAGTTCCCCATACAGTGTGCTTGGATGGTTCCCCAGCCACCCAAAGTGCATTGAACTATTTTTGTTCCTTATGGGACTCCTTTCCTGCTCTAGCGTAGCCAGGCCCCGCCCCCACTTGAATATGCAGCTTGCAGCAGCTGCACTGCTGGGCCTGGCTATGCGCTGCAGGGATCGCGGCCGCCACAACTATGCATGTGCAGAGTTGTATCAAGACTTGTGCATGCACAGTTTCCCAGTGCCCTCCCTGAAATTGATTTAACTGCTGCTGGGGGCTGCCGACAACACTTCTGTGACCTGCGGAGGGTCAAAAATTGGTCCAGGTCAAAAATTGGTTCGGACGCTCGGACTCATCTACCAGCCTGAAAGAGAGGTAAATTGCATAGCAGGGGCAATGCCCCTGAGGCCCTCAGGTGTGCACCATGCCTGCAGCACACATCCCAGAGTTAGCCCTGCCACCGTCCGTGGTAAACTCTGCTCCTGCCCACAGCAAACATCTGGGCAGATATGAAACCATCAGGAGTGGCCACGACTGAGTTAGCGTGACCACCCGTGGTAGTGTCACTTTTCAGAATACTCAATCTTACTGGAAGCAGTGGGTGGTCACAATCTAGAGATTTCAGCCCCACTTCTGGTTTTTATCTCTAGCAGGTGGTGCCTCCCTCGCTAAAGTGTGACTGATGCAACTTCAAAGGAAAGTCCTTGAGCCTTATTCTGCCGTTACTCTTACCTTACCTCTGTCCCCAGTACTGTGAAACTTACTTTGAAAAAGGCTGGCAGATTGTTTGTTTCGCCTTCTAAAATGTCTTTTATATAAACAAAAGAATTCTTTTACAAATGTAAAATGATGTATCACATGAAAACTAGCAACCATTACCTCAGCAGCTACTGTGCTACCTAAAATTGATGTTACATATAAAATCTTTGAGAGAGACATCTAGCTGGAAACCATTGAAACCATGGAACTCTTACAGAACCAATAGCTTATTATTTCCTTGGCTCACTCTTCTTTTTATTACTGCCTGGAACTAAACTATGATGCATTGATGGATTATTTTAATTCAGTCTGTCTATTGTGTAAATGATTGCTTTACTAAAGGAAGGAATGTTGTTGAACAGAATGTAATAGTTTAGAGAACTATTCTTTATAATACACTTTATATATATTTGGAATTAAAAATGGAATGTTTTCTTGTGGGAAAAGAAAATGAGATTTTATTCAACCTAAAAATATTATCCCTAGGCTTTATCATGTCTTTATTAAGTATATTGTCATATAACAAATATAAACCTGAAGTCTCTTATGCAGTAATTTAGATTTTAAAATAACCGTGGTAGGAAAGAGAACTTCTTACAGGCAAAAAAAGTTAGATCTAAATGAACTATAGTTTTTCACTGTGAACTAGTATAGTTGCCATAAGCTCTCAGAAATGCATGATATAGACACCTCCAACTGTAATACAAGAATTTAGAACTTTGATTCTCTTTCCTTGGGATTTCATTTGTCCAAAAGCAACTTTAAAAGCAGCTATAACTGACATGTATTCTTTGATTTCAAGAGCATCACTTCCAACAGCTTTAGGATTTGCCACACTTGGGAGAAGACCTGGATTTTAGTTGCACTACCTTTTATTTATTTAACTACTCTTTTACCCTGCACCCTCCCGCTCACAGAGCAGCTCGGGACAGCTTACAATGGTAATAACAATAATAATAACAACAATAAAAGAAACACAAAATATACAATTTAAAATGCATGAAATGCTAAAAATATACAACGGGCAGAACCCCCCCCCCCCAAACCCATCCTACCCATCTCCCTCTCCAAGGGCCCAGCGGAACAGCCAGGTCTTACACTGTCTTCGGAAAGAAGGGAGGTCCAGGGCCAAGAGGGCCTCCGTCGAGAGGAAATTCCACAGCCTAGGAGCGGCCACTGAGAACGCTCTCCTCATCGTCGCCACCTGGGAAACCCAGGGGACTTCAAGTCGGGCATCCCCAGCCAACTGCAGGGGCCATTATACAGTCCGGGGCCTGAGGTGGTCCCGCAGGTAAGCCGAGCCCAGGCCGTTTAGGGCTTTGTAGGTCATTACCAACACCTTGAATTGGGCCTGGAAGATAATAGGCAGCCAGTGCAGAGAATGGAGCACTGGTGTAATGTGCTCGCAGCGACCCGTCCCCGTTAAGAGACGGGCCACTGCATTCTGCACCAGCTGCAACCTCCGGACCGTCCCGAAGGGCAACCCCATGTAGTATGTTACAGTAGACTAATCAAGAGATAATAAAGGCATGGATGATGGTGGCCAGATCCGAGTCCAAAACATACAGCTGCAGCCATCGTACCAGATGTAACTGGCAAAATGCTCCCTTCGCCACAGCCTCCACCTGGAGATCCAGGTGAGCTGTGGGTCGAGGAGCACCCCCAGACTATAGACCTGTGTGGCCAAAGGCGGACAAACCCCTGTCAATGACGGGAGCCACACACACCATCACCACCCCGGTGCTACCCACCAACATCACCTCTGTCTTGTCGGGATTCAACTTCAGACAACTCACCCTCATCCAGTCCCCCACAGCCGCCAGGCACCGGGTAAGCACCGAGACTGCCAGGTCTGTGTCTGCATAAAAAGAGAGATAGAGTTGTATGTCATCAGCATACTGATGATAACGCACGCTGAACCCTCTCACCCAAAGGCTGCATATACACGTTGAACAGGAGGGGGGACAGAATAGAACCCTGTGGGCAGGGGCTGTGGGCCCTCTAGGGAGGGTGGGGCAATGCCCCTCCTGGCCCCCCAGGAGTCCCCCGGCCGGCGGCAGCTGCCACAGCTTTAATAGAAAAAACCAGCCCCGTCGGCATTGCGCTGAATGTGCAGAGCCACCTCGAAGAACCTTGTTTAGAGAGGCAGAGACCTTCTGAAGGTTTCTGTCTCTCTAAATAAAGTTCTTCGAGGTGGCTCCACACATTCTCACTGGTTGTGTGTGCGTGCGCGCGCACACACAACCAGTGACTCACCACACACCCCCTGAAGGCTTGTGTGCTGCAGGGTCAAAAGGAAGGCGTTCTCCCTTTAGTGGGTTAGTGCAGGGGGTGCTGGGAGCCAGGTGTCGTGGGTTCTCAGGGAGGGGAGTGGGGACTAGTGGATTAGAGCAGGGGGGAGTGTGTGTGGTAAAATGGAGGTTTGGAAATCCTGAGGGAGATGTCACTGCAAGTCATGCGATTTCAGTTGTGTTCAAAATGCTGGAAATGGGATGTGCGTGGTATAATTGGACTCCGGCTGTGACTGGGGTGCTTTACAAGGATGGGTCCCTGTGTTTTGGGTTTATAAATTATTTATTTTAAGCTTGATGTGCATGTAGACTGTGTTTTCTTCCATCTGATGTTAACCCTGGGAACTCCTTGCTGCTGGGTTATGCCATGCCACTGGCCTACCATCCCCCTGGCTTCGCCCCTAGGCCCGCCGGCCTTACTGCCCCAGTGCCCCTCCAACATCAAAACCCACCAGCCACCCCTGCCTGCGGAACTCCACATGTGAGGTCCCGGGGAGATGAAGTACATTCCCTGAGAATCACACGCTGAGTTCTGCTGGCCAGGAAGTTTCGGAAGTTTTGGCTCTCCCCTACCTTTTATTTTTATTAATTCTGTTTCCCAATCCTGTTTTAGCTTTAAATTATTGTGTTGTTTTAAAAATGTTTTATGGAATGTTTTTATGAAATTGTATGTCGCTCCAAGATGCCGTAGGCATGGGAGGGCGACTCAAAAATGCTTAAAATAAATAATTAAAATATAAATAAGAACAATTCCGCCCGCCCCAGTCCCGCAGCCGAGACACCAACATCTCGTGGTCAATGGTATCAAATGTAGCCGGCAGATCTAATAAAATTAACATAGAAGATCTGCCCTGATCTAATTCACGGTGCAGGTCATCAACCAAAGCCACAAGTGCAGTCTCCGTGCCAAACCCAGGACAAAAACTTGATCCCCTGCGAGGGATCAAGAAAACTGATCTGATCCAGATGCCCCTGAAGCTGCTGAGCCACCACCCGTTCAGACTGGTCAATAGCTGGCTGGGGAGTCAATGTCATGAAATGGTTTCTTGAGCAGCAGCCATACCACCGCCTCTTTGAGGCGGCTCGGCACCCTGCCCTCCCTATTCACAACTCCCGCCAGCAATGGCCCTAATGTCTCCCAGCAGACCTTAACCAGCCAGGACGGGCACAGATTTAATTCTCAACAGGTGGCCCTTACAGCCCCAAGGACACCGGCCGCATCAGTGGGCGACACCCACTGAAATTGATCCCATGAAATCAGACAAGGTGAATCCTCCGCTACCTCAGGTTCTCCCACTGTTATAAGTGCAGCATCGAAGTCACGGTAAATCCGAGTGATTTTATCCACAAAAAAGGCAACAAACATGTCACAACGGGCACTGGAAGATTCCAGTTCCGGGCGGAGAGAGGTCGAACTGACCAGCTGCTGCACTACCCGGAAAAGCTCCGCTGGATGTGACTTTGCAGATGCTATGAGGGCAGCAAAGAACTCTTTCTTTGCTGCCTGCACTGCTACAGCATACGTTTTTAAACTAGCTTTATGCTGCAATCGGTCGGCTTCAGCATGAGTTCGGTGCCACCATCATTCCAACCGCCGTCCTTCCTGCTTCATCTGGCACAGGTCCTCTGTAAACCAAGGGGACCTGCGTCATCGGCATTCCGGAAGCGGATGCCTGGGAGCCGTTCGGTCAATGGCCTCAGTCAATAAGTTCTTCCAGAAGACAATGAGATCATCGAGTGAAGGGCATCGAGATTGGGACGTAACTCCCCATGAGCATTCCGGAACCTTTCTGGTTCCATAAGTCTCCAGGGGCGAACCAACCAAACTGGTTCTACACCTCTCCGGGGGCAAACGGGTGCCAGGAGACCGGCCTGAAGGAGATAATGATCCATCCATGACAAGGGCATAATTAATACATGTTAATAGTTTTACTACATCCCCCACTACCGGATCCACAGCCTCAAGGCCAGTGCAAAATATCAGGTCAAGGATATGTCCACCATCATGTGTCGGGCCCACAACCCTCTGTGACAGTACCATGGTAGTCATGACGGCCATGAACTCACGCTCCGTTCCCCCAAGATTGGCGTCAGTGTGGATGTTGAAATCCCCCTGGACTAAAGTCCTTGGAGATCGCAAGACCATCTCCGACACCAATTCAGCTAGGGCGTGTATGGATGCTGCCGTACAGGTAGATGCGCGGTATATCAGCAGCAGCCCCAATCTGTCTCCAGCCAGATCAGGCACCAGATAGATACCCTCCATGCCCAAGATAGTATGCATTGGTCACCTCCTCACAGACCAGGTGTTATTAAAAATAACAGCTACACCTCCTCCCCTCCCCTCTGGCTGGAGAGATTTCAGACAGCAATTCAGATGAACCAGTTAAGGGAACCTGTATGGTCTTCTCATAGTTGATTTAAAGTCACAGTCTGCCTTGAACCATGCGGCCCATTAGGCTAGTGTGGCAGCCCACCTTTGTGACTATCTAGGGAGGTTATAGGTTCTCTATCACTGGCCATTTTTAAAAATGCCACTTGTCGGGGATGTTGTACCTGGAGTCAACCTGCATCAGAGCAGGGGGTTGGTCTAGATCCTGGGTTCTCAAACTGGAAGACACGTAAGATGTTCTGGGGAGGGTACTAGAAGGACCCCAGCTTGCAAACACTTTGCTCTACACTCTCACTGAGCTTTTTTTAACCACACACCATTGCTCCAGTCACAGCTATCTGGCAGTGTAGGGCAGCTTCCTTGCTCTTCCCTGGTGGAAACACTTTTGGGACAACCTTACTAGCCTCTCCAAAAATGTATGAGGGAGACCCAATCCACGGATGCTCACTCCCCTTCTCTGGTCCCAAGTCCCGAGTAAGGGGATTTGAAGGAGCGGAGGGAGGAGGCAAGGTGAATGTGGGCACGGAGGGAGTTCCAGTCATGGGAGACAGCGAGGGAGAAGGGTCGAAGGTGGTGAGGCGAGCAGGAGAAGCGAGGGAGGGGACAACGGAAGAGCGGAGAGCGCGTGCAGGAGTGCGTAGGGAAATTAGGTCCGAGAGGTAAGGGGGAGCATGGTCGTGGAGCGATTTGAATGTGAAAACCAGGAGTTTAAACAGGATACTTTCAGGAAGGGGGAGCCAGTGAAGGGAGAGGAGGAGAGGTTGCACATGGTCGAAGCGACGGGCAGAATGAATGACCTTGGTGGCGGAGTTTTGGATTGCGATAAGGGAGGGACAGGTGAGAGCAAGGAGAGGCCAGCAAGGAGGAGGTTGCAGTAGTCGAGGTGAGAGATAACCATGGCATGGACAAGGATTTTGGCCGAGGAGATAAAGAGAAAGGGGCGGATGCGGGCAATGTTGTTGAGAGCGAATCGGCATGATTTGGCCACAGAATCAATGTAAGGTTTAAAGGAGAGGTGCGTGTTGAAGATGAAGCCCAGGCTGTGGACTTGGATTCCTTCTAACCATTCTTCTAACCATCAGTGATCTTGGACTGACCATTTCAGCATCTATGAAAGATCACTCTGAGGAGAACTTTCTCATAAAATGTGGACAATGCCATCTGTAAAAAAGTTAGAAACAACAATGAAAAGCAGCCATGCCCCTCCTCTGACACACACACGGGGCTTGTTACCTGATGCCCCCTAAATGCTCGGGAAGTGCACACTAGGGATGGGCGAACACGGTTTGGAAGTTCGGAGTTCGGACTGAATTCAAATAGTTCGGTCAACCGAACCGAACGTGCAAACCGAACTCGAATTAGAGCGTTCGGGTCGGATGCGTTCGGTGAGTTCAGAATTGAATTTCAATTGGTTTCAATGGAAAACACATTATCGGCTGTAACATTTTTGTTTTTTAAGCTATGTGACTGAAAACCGGGGTGCTTATACCTCTAATAGAAAGCATTATGTGTACCAAATTTCAAAATGATCGGATAAAGGAATCCGATTGCAGACACAGTTGAAGTATTGTATTTTGCAATATTCTGCATATACATTCTTAGCTGTAACTTCTTTGTCTCACATCTAATGTAGGTGAAATTTGTCCAGTTTATACCCCTTCCCATATTTACTATCTTTGCCAAATTTCAGAAGGATTGAAAAAAGGGTCTTGGTGGTATAAGCAATTAACATATAAATGTATGTCTGACTATAACATCTTTGTAGTCCAACCAGTGTACATGAAATTTGGCAGGGCTATATATTACACTTTCATGATCATCTCTGCCAAATATCAGAAAGATTTTNATGAGATCATCGAGTGAAGGGCATCGAGATTGGGACGTAACTCCCCATGAGCATTCCGGAACCTTTCTGGTTCCATAAGTCTCCAGGGGCGAACCAACCAAACTGGTTCTACACCTCTCCGGGGGCAAACGGGTGCCAGGAGACCGGCCTGAAGGAGATAATGATCCATCCATGACAAGGGCATAATTAATACATGTTAATAGTTTTACTACATCCCCCACTACCGGATCCACAGCCTCAAGGCCAGTGCAAAATATCAGGTCAAGGATATGTCCACCATCATGTGTCGGGCCCACAACCCTCTGTGACAGTACCATGGTAGTCATGACGGCCATGAACTCACGCTCCGTTCCCCCAAGATTGGCGTCAGTGTGGATGTTGAAATCCCCCTGGACTAAAGTCCTTGGAGATCGCAAGACCATCTCCGACACCAATTCAGCTAGGGCGTGTATGGATGCTGCCGTACAGGTAGATGCGCGGTATATCAGCAGCAGCCCCAATCTGTCTCCAGCCAGATCAGGCACCAGATAGATACCCTCCATGCCCAAGATAGTATGCATTGGTCACCTCCTCACAGACCAGGTGTTATTAAAAATAACAGCTACACCTCCTCCCCTCCCCTCTGGCTGGAGAGATTTCAGACAGCAATTCAGATGAACCAGTTAAGGGAACCTGTATGGTCTTCTCATAGTTGATTTAAAGTCACAGTCTGCCTTGAACCATGCGGCCCATTAGGCTAGTGTGGCAGCCCACCTTTGTGACTATCTAGGGAGGTTATAGGTTCTCTATCACTGGCCATTTTTAAAAATGCCACTTGTCGGGGATGTTGTACCTGGAGTCAACCTGCATCAGAGCAGGGGGTTGGTCTAGATCCTGGGTTCTCAAACTGGAAGACACGTAAGATGTTCTGGGGAGGGTACTAGAAGGACCCCAGCTTGCAAACACTTTGCTCTACACTCTCACTGAGCTTTTTTTAACCACACACCATTGCTCCAGTCACAGCTATCTGGCAGTGTAGGGCAGCTTCCTTGCTCTTCCCTGGTGGAAACACTTTTGGGACAACCTTACTAGCCTCTCCAAAAATGTATGAGGGAGACCCAATCCACGGATGCTCACTCCCCTTCTCTGGTCACAAGTCCCGAGTAAGGGGATTTGAAGGAGCGGAGGGAGGAGGCAAGGTGAATGTGGGCACGGAGGGAGTTCCAGTCATGGGAGACAGCGAGGGAGAAGGGTCGAAGGTGGTGAGGCGAGCAGGAGAAGCGAGGGAGGGGACAACGGAAGAGCGGAGAGCGCGTGCAGGAGTGCGTAGGGAAATTAGGTCCGAGAGGTAAGGGGGAGCATGGTCGTGGAGCGATTTGAATGTGAAAACCAGGAGTTTAAACAGGATACTTTCAGGAAGGGGGAGCCAGTGAAGGGAGAGGAGGAGAGGTTGCACATGGTCGAAGTTGCAGTAGTCAAGGCGAGAGATAACCATGGCATGAACAAGGATTTTGGCC
>QEPC01008443.1:3443568-3455595 GCA_003113815.1 Sphenodon punctatus | reverse complement strand
GTCTTTGGGGTTGCTCCACATCCTTCCTCCTACAGTCTCTCTCCCCCTGCCATGCAGGGTGCCTGCCTCTGACTGGCACTGAATATGCGGATATTCATCTGAATGATGGTCTTCACAGGGACAATATTAATTGCTTATATAATTGGGGCCCTTTATCAAAATCTCCTCTACATTTGATGAAATGGCAGGAAAGGTATTTGATACATTCTTGCCAAATATACTGTAAACATAATGGAATATCAAAATCTTACAGCTGGAAATGTATTTTCAGGTTAATGTCTTATACCCTTGGGACCCTTTATCCACTCTTTCTAAAAATTGGCAGAAATATTAAGCATATGGAGGGACGTAATATGCACAAGTTTCATGAACATTGGATGCAAGATAAAGAAGTTGTAGCCATGAATGTGTATGGAGTTTTTCTTAAAATCACAACGTTCAATTGCTTCTGAAATTGGTTCACTTTATCTACTCGTTTTGAGTTTTGGTACACATAGTGCTCTCCATTGGGGGTACACTCTCCCCAAATTCCATCAAAATCGAATAAGAAACAAAAATGTTATAGTGGGAAATATGTTTTTCAGTTTTTCCCCTTTATTTCAAAAACCAAATGTCATTGTCAGTTCCCGATTGCACCGAACTAAAGACGGAACCGAACACCGAATCCGAACTCAAAGTTCGACCTGAACCACCGAACGGCCGAACATCCGAACCTGGTTCTGTTCGGCCATCCCTAGTGCACACTGCATGGGGCAGGAAGCAGGCTCTAATAGGTACCACGGAGATCTTGGTATGAAGAAGAAATTTCAGTATCTGTGATTACTTTCTCTCCAGACTGTCAAGGATCACACTACATAAGGGTTTTTGCTCAGGTCTGCTTTACTCTTAAATGCATGGATAGCAGAAGATGGGTTGTGGGAAATCCCAACTTATGTCTTGCAATAAGGTTATGTCCTTTTTTGTGATGTAAAATACTGACAAGACTGGTGGTGGTCCAACCCTGTGTAACCCTGTAGCTAGGTTATTGTAACATATATTTATATTTGAGGTAGACCATTAGAGACACTTGGAAGTGTCAGCATGCACTGCTGCAAATGGAAATGCAGCATGAACTGCTTCCATTTCCTAAGCAGAAGAGTCTGGTGAGAACTATATCATTTCAGTGCTTTATCTTTGATACTGAATTCCTATCCAGTACCAGGTAAGTCATTAATGCATTCTGCATTCTGATACAATGTACAGTTTGAGAAATGAAGAATATCTTTCCAGTCCAGTGAAATTTCTATATTGGGAATGACGCTGTCTTGACTGTGAGTAGATCAGCTCTTCCTCTTTTACTCTGTTGAAGGAAACCCATTGGTCCATGCACCCACAGCTGGTTGTTTGGCTTGCAGTGCTGCTCACTAGTCCAGTCTTATGCTGACTGAAAACGTCTCATTAAGAGCCAGAGGAGGAGGGGAAAGACAGACAGTTGCCCTGCCCCTGACATGCAGGGGGCTCTTACCTGCTATTCCATATGGGGTGATGATGGTGTGCACCGCAAGGGACAGGAAACAGGCACTACCACCCCACCCCACCCCCACGGGTGGTGCACCTGTCTGCACTCTACCCACCCTGCTCCAGATCAAGGTGCTCCCCAAGTCCAAGCTTGGCTTCCTCCCCTTGCTTGCACTGTTAGGTTGTGGTTTTTTGAGGGGGAGGGAGCAGGGGTTGGTCTCTGAAGTGGACTGGATGGGGGATGAGTACTCTTGGGCCAGGAGAGAAGCTGGGATTACCAGAGCAAGGGGGAAGCAGCGGGTCACTGGGAGGCTGGGGTCGCCAAGAGGCTGAGGTCAACAGGGCAGATGGAAGTAAGGAGGTTGGAGTTGCAGGGGACAAGGGGTGGGGAGGCTGGGATTACTGCAGGGGCATTGTGAGGTGGGGGGTTGTCAAAGCATGGGGAGGAGATATAGATGGTTAATGAAGGTGGAATGCAGGGTTTAGCTGCAAGAGGCAGTGGGGCAGCAAGTCATGCTGGGGCAGGGAGGCAGGCCCTGCCTTGCCCATCTGCTCAGTGTTCCTTCAGGTTTGCCAAGCCTCTCCTCTTTGCATGTCCTACCCCCGCCACCCAGGCAGGCCCGGTGGTCAAGGATGATTGGAACCCAAAACATGGGCACTTTGGGATGGGTGGGAGCAGAGCCCTCTCAGGCTTTCCCATGGGTAGGGGGTTGCAACACTGGAGTCCCCTCCCTCACGTAGTCAGCACCCCCCATAGGTAATAAATCTCTTCTGAGGCAGGAGAGAAACCACAGTGGTAAAAGCAAAGCAAGCTTTCCCCACTGGTATGAATTACTTTGGGGTGCCTTCCTTTCCTTTTCTTATTAAAGAAAGAAACCTTTGGGGGTCAAAATACCTACAGGATCTTGTGAACCTGGCTACAAAACTGGTTTTCATTGAGTGGGCTGCTTTAAGGGAAGAATATAAAAGTCTTGAACAAATACCTTTGTCTAACTACCTAAGGGAGAAGAGAGAAGAATCATCTTGTTAATTTCAGGCAGGGATGCTTGAGCATAGGTAATTTTCTTCCTTTGCTAAACTAATAGAAGCAATACTTCCATTAAAAGACTCTCTGCTATAGAACATCAAAGGCCCTTTTTTCACTGGCCCCGGCTGCATGGAGAGTGGGTGTGCATGCCACAGCGTGGGCAGCACGCAGGGGCCGATGCATATGGGCGCACCCCACATATCCCCACACATCCCCACGCACAGATGCACCTCCACTTTCATTGGCACTTCCGTGCATGGGGATGGATGTGCATGCGTGTGTGCAGGGGCGCACCCCCCCACCCCACAGGATTTACATGGGCTCATGTAAAAAGGGCCACAGTCTGACATAAATGTTGGGTGTTGTATTCACAGTATGGGCCAGATTGCCAGGTGATGCAAACTAGCATTATTCCATTGAGTTTAATGATGCTATGCCAGTTTGCACTAGTGTGCAATGCCTTGTCCGGCAGGATAAAAATATATGAGCTCTTTCAGTTCTGACAGTCTGTATTCCTCACACTGTATCTTCCACAACTGTATTAGTTGTATACTTTTCAATCTCCATTTACTAAAAATGGTTTATTTACTCTTATAACAGACTCAAATTGAGTTAATTTTCAGGACTGCAGTTGAATTATTGCAGATTACACTGTTATAAATGGTAAAAGAAGGGACCCTAGCCTGTGCTGTAATGTTGTCAGGGCCCTGCGGCTGTTGGCTCAGTTCATGATGTATTGTACTGCTAGCGTTTCAGCTCTCTCAGGGGATTGCTGGTCCTACTATAAGGTCAGGAGTTAACTACTTGTATTTTAGCTGTGTACTGCTATCAATACGGCTCCTATGGAAACCTTACTTGACGTCATTTTTGGATCTTTGCTACTGTAGCCAAGCTTTAATAAAAGTCAATAAGAACATTAGACTGTTGTCTGTATTATTACTTGCCACTTCCTGCCAGCAATCTACCAATTCATTAGCAGAGAGTTTTGGAAATCTCACTTGATTATTTATGCAGTCAATAGCAAGGCTTGTATGCATTCATAATTGTTTGATTTTATGGCCCCTTCTTTAAACAAACATTGTCTATGGTAATGCGATGCCCTGATGGATGGGAAAGGTTTTGTCTGTGAATATCATTTAGATAATTAAAAATGACAGATGAAATCGCCTGCTGTCTTGACCTGTACTTTGTTCCCTCAGTGATGCTGAAGAGATGCTGATTGCTGTCAATCAAAACCCATTGGAGGTTTTTAAATTCTGGCTGCTGTGAACTCTGACCTCCAGTGTTGATCTGAAATAGATAATAACCTTGAAATTCTATTAGAATTTAAAAACTCTTTCACCAAAGGGGCATACTATATATATTTTCTCCAGAACATGACTACTTAATATCACTGTTTACTCCACACATCCATTGCACAAAAGTAAAAACATTTAATAAAACCTAATGGTACAAATCAGGACTAAGATCTTATATTATAAAAGAAAATAATATATTTTTAAATTCACTTCTGTGCCTGCATTGTCCATTTGGAAAAACTCAAACTTTTTCAGTATCAAAGTTTAATAGTGTTTGAACATGGTTTGGATTCTAGTCACTGATTGCAGCTTATTTCATTAATCTTTTGCCGGCTGTCAATCTGTCTTATATCCTTATTGCGTATTGTGTTTTCTTCCATGGTTGTCCTCCGAGAAGCTTTTAAACCACTGTTATTTTCTTCAGAAGCAATGGGAATAACACCAACTAGAATATTCAAGATGTAGAAAAGTCAAGTACACCTTTTTTGCACAAAGTTCTAAGCAAACTAACAGCACTGACTGGAATGCTGGGTCAAGAGATCAGATGTATGAAGGAATTTTTCATGAATATTTTCCATTTCCCTTATGGACATTTTTTTTGGATGTGCAGTAGTATTTGTGTATATGTCTTTGTGTGTGTTTAAAGGTACCATTGAGGTAATACTAAATAAGGTTTCCCAAACTTATCTCAATTTAATCAGTAATAACTAGGCTCAGAATTTCGTGCACTATAAGCCAAGAAAAGATTTGACCAAGGAACAAGTACAGGTCCTATCATTAAGTTTTCAGAAATTAAGGAACTTGAGTTATTTCTTACGTATGTTCTCTTATAGTTTTTTGGCACAGAACGTTAAGGGGGTGGGGGGAAACTAGGCAGCGGTTTATAAGAAGGTAGATGATGATGTTTCATTCACCTCAAATTAGACAGACATTTTTTTAATAGGGTTGGATGGAGGATTTGACACTCTAGTCACAGATTATGCAAATTAAATAATTTAGTAAAGGTTTGTCAAGGTGGCCTCATTTGCAAGTGCATATTTGCATCTACCAATCCTATCAAGCACAACTTTTTTGTGGTTGCACCACTGGATTCTCAGAGCAGAGCCCAGACTTACGATAGCTCAAAATCTGGCCTTACGCATTTTCCTAATTCTTCCTTTCAAAAACTAGAGTTTGTGC
Organism: Sphenodon punctatus; assembly: GCA_003113815.1. Taxonomy (NCBI): domain Eukaryota; kingdom Metazoa; phylum Chordata; class Lepidosauria; order Sphenodontia; family Sphenodontidae; genus Sphenodon; species Sphenodon punctatus. The sequence goes on along the minus strand of QEPC01008443.1, from coordinate 3,450,594 downwards.
CAATGAAAGGTAGAAATTCAAGACACTGTTAGCACAGCTAAAGTAGGAAAGACTTTTTCAAGCTTTCCACATTTCCACATGGTAAGGTAATGCATTTTTTGTTTTACCTGCAGTGCTTTTTGTATTGCAATCTTTGATCTTTCCTGACCAGAAACTGCTTGTTTTGCCAAATTGTGCAGTGGATTTCTGACATAGAGAAGTGAGAACTACAATAAAGACAAACTTTTAAAAAAATAAAAAAATTCTTCCCCCTTCCCCTAAACTCGATGGATTAGATGGATATTTAATTACTTTAATCAGCTCTTGTTTTTTAGGCAGTATATTAAAATTACTATTGGAATATTTTTGTTAGGAGCAGGAAATATTTTCCCTTCCTTGGGCCACTTTGAAACCGAGTGCAGGCTCCATGGGTGGATAGGAGTTGGGGTGAGGGTGCTTTATGGATTGCTTAGGATTGGGGAAGGAAGGAGAGGTCAAGGTTATGATCTATACCATAGACCCACCCGCTATGTTTGAGTACATGTCCTGATAGGGACTGGATTCATACGCCAGATGCACAAATTGAAAAGGGGCCCAAATAAGATTTGACCCACACGTCGAAGGTGCCCCACCCTTATTTTAGATCAAGAAACCTTGATCTATGGCCTTAGATCACGCCATAGTTTGTTTTTAATTATGGGACGTTCTCCCCAATGTGACACTCTTAAAAGAACAACATTTTAAAAAGAAAAAAAACCAAACCTACAAGTCATGCGTTTCGGTGGAGCATTTAAAAAAACCCAATCTCAGCACTACTGAATCCTGATTTTTACATACATTAAAAGTTAAGTTTGGATTTATTAGTGCACTTTTAAAAGATATCTCATTGCAAGTAGGTTTATTTTACCAATTGGAACCTGGCTATAATTTACAATATTTTCTTGTCTATAAATGTACCCGTAGTTTAAATAAGTGCTAGTTTTGTAAGATTTGTAGTCAAGGTGTACCAGAGTAAATCTATAAAATATTGCAAGTAATTTACCACTTAATGAATCCCATCCATTTTTTGGAAATGGAATTTTATTGCTGCAGTGTCATTTCCAGACATTGCTGGAAAACGTTGAATGTTGATTTTGAAGAGATTAAGCTGGTCTGAAATTACTGAAACTGATTTAAGGTGCATAGGCTTGTACATCTGAGAGTATAAAGTCAGGGCTTTTTTATTTGAAAGGTCTCCTGATATTATTATTTTCCTACAATATGAAAATTAATTATGACAATAAATGCCCTGGTTACAAGCCTGGAGATGGACGTGGAGGCAGGCCGCCCCCGGAGGTGCACCCCCCACGTCCGTCTGATTCCAGCCCCACCTGGGTCTGCTTTACACAGACCCAGTGGGTTCCCCTAGCCGCGGTCCGCCCACACAGCGTCCCACCACCATAGAGTTTTGGGGGCCACCCAACACTATAGGCTGGCACCCACAACTCTATGGTGTTGCCAGGGCAAGGGCCATCCAGGAGTGAATCTGCAGTGTCCATCCACCAAGCAGATGGACAGAAGCTCTACTCCGGGCCAGTGTCTCAGGTTTGGCTGGCCTGCTCTGCTGGCTGTGCTCCGGGATGTTCCAGAGTGCTGTCAGAGGGGTTGCCTCAGAACAGGTTTATCCTGCCTTCAGACGGACCAGCCAGCCCAGGGATGTTTTTTATTAGAACATTAAGTATTGGTGTTGTTTTGACTTTAAAGTGGAAATGGATTATTACTGAACTCGGTTATGAACACAACGGATCGACAATACAGTATTTTATTGGGGAAGGATAAACATATTTCAAGGTAATTTAGTTGTGTGATCTTCAAGGGAGTTATTAAAAGCTCTCTGAAAAGATGACTATTTTCAAATTCTCATATGAATTTGCTTTGAGTATTCACAAACTTTAAAGATGGCCAGATCCTAAGAGGCTATGGAGTAACAAACAAAATGTTTCAGTGGGCAGTCCAGACATTAAACATGGGTGGACACGTGGGGCAAACAATAAGAACATAAGAAGTGCCATACTGGGTCAGACCAATGGTCCAGCTAGCCCAGCATCCTGTCTTGGACAGTGGCCAATCACGGTGGCTTGGGAGAAACACCCAACAGGTCACAATGGGGGATTCTTTCCCTGTTGTTTTCCCCCAACTCCCGTCATGCTCCCTGATCCGGTCTGGCTAATAGCTGCTAGTTGACCTAACTTCCAGAAACTTGTCCAAACCTCTTTTAAACTCAGCTATAGTACTGGCCCTTACCACAGCCTCTGGCAGTAGATTCCACAACCCAATTATACGCTGAGTGAAAAAATATTTTCTTTTATTTGTTTTAAACTTGCCACCCATGAGTTTCATGGAGTGTCCCCTAGTTCTAGTACTAGCTGAGAGGGTAAATAACTGCTCCTTGTTTATTAGTTCCACACCACTCATGATTTTATAGACCTCTATCATATCTCCTCTCAGTCGTCTCTTCTCCAAACTGAAGAGCCCCAACCTACCAAGCCTCTCCTCATACGGGAGCCCTTCCATGCCCTTGATCATTTTTGTTGCCCTTCTCTGTACCTTTTCTAGTTCAGCTATGTCTTTTTTGAGATGGGGCGACCAGAACTGCACACAATATTCGAGGTGCGGTCGCACCATTGATTTGTATAGAGGCATTATGACATCCTCAGTTTTATTCTCTATCCCCTTCCGAATAATTCCTAACATTCTGTTTGCTTTTTTGACTGCTGCTGCGCACTGCGCTGTGGATTTCATTGTATTGTCCACAACCACCCCCAGATCCTTTTCCTGAGTGGTAACTCCTAGCTTAGTACCCAGCATTGTGTACGCATAGTTTGGATTATTTTTCCCTACGTGCATCACTTTGCACTTGTCCACATTAAATCTCATTTGCCATTTAGATGCCCAGGCACCCAGTGTCGTAAGATCCTGTTGCAGTTCCTCACAGTCTGCTCGTGTTTTAACTACCTTGAATAACTTGGTGTCGTCTGCAAATTTGATCACCTCACTCTTAACACCCTTTTCCAAATCATTAATGAATACATTAAACAGCACCGGTCCCAATACAGATCCCTGAGGCACACCACTTTTTACATCTCTCCATTGTGAAAACTGACCATTTAGTCCTACCCTTTGCTTTCTATCTTTTAACCAGTTTCTGATCCATAGTAAGACACTACCTCCTATCCCATGACTTTTTAATTTTCTCAAGAGTCTCTCATGAGGGACCTTATCAAATGCTTTCTGGAAATCCAGGTACACTATATCTACTGGGTCTCCCTTGTCCACATGCTTATTTACACCCTCAAAGAATTCCAACAGGTTAGTGAGGCATGACTTACCTTTACTAAATCCGTGTTGACTCTTCCCCATTAAGCCATGTTTGTCAACATGCCCTGTAATTCTGTCCTTAATGATGGTTTCCACCATTTTGCCCGGCACAGACGTCAAGCTTACTGGTCTGTAGTTTCCAGGATCGCATTTGGATCCCTTTTTAAATATCGGGGTTACGTTTGCCACCCTCCAGTCCTTGGGTACAGTGGCAGATTTTAGTGACATGTTACATATTACTAACAGTAGGTCTACAGTTTCATATTTGAGTTCCTTCAGATCTCTGGGGTGAATGCCATCTGGCCCTGGTGACTTGTTAATATTCAGTTTGTCAACATGGGGGAGGAGCATATGTGGACGCAGAACAATGGGAGGAGACATTTTTTTTAATTTAACTATTTTTCTACCCCACCCCCTCCTGCTCACAGAGCAGCTCGGGGCAGTTTACAAAATGCATAAACAATAAAAACACACATAAAATATCATTAAAAACATTTAAAATGATAAAAAGAACTAAAAGGGCAGAATTCCCCCACCCCACCCTCCCCATCTCCTTCTCCAAAGGCCCGGCGGAACAGCCAGGTCTTACACTGTCTACGGAAAGAGGGGAGGTCTGGGGCCAGGCAGGCCTCCGTCAGGAGGGAGTTCCACAGCCTGGGAGCTGCCACCGAGAATGCCCTCCCCATCGTCGCCACCCGGGCAACCCAGGAGACTTCGGATTGGCCGAATCCCAGGGGAGAATTGGAGCATAAGCACAAGACCTATGGAGAAGGGCAGAAATGGGGAGAAAGAGACCTCTAGAGGTTGGAGGGGCCAGCTGAGTCCCTGAATTGGAGGGGAAGAACACATGGGGACACAGAGGGCAAACCATGGGAGAATAAGCACAAGACCATGGATGAATAAGTACAGACCTCCAGAGGAAGGAGGAGTGAATCCCCAGGAGAAAGGTTCCTGCAGAGCCACCCCCACCCCCCATTTTAACTCCTGTTCCAAAACCTGCTCCCTGAGTTTGGGGGGGGGGGGAGTAAATCCCCAGGGGAAAGGTTTCTAGGTAGGCCCAGTGGGTAATTCCTAGGGTGAATTCCCAGGAGGGAGATCTGGGGGCAATTATCATGAAATTCGTGCAACAGGAGAAAGATTCCTCTGAGGTAGGAAAAGTCCCCAGGGGCAATTCTCATGAATTTCTTGAGCAATCCCCAGGAGGAGTAAGCCTTGTGGAAGGAAGGATAGAGCTCCACAGGAGGGTGAAAATTGCTCCCTCAGGGCTCAAGGGATGGAGAGAGGTCCCCAGGAGGGATTCCCCTTGTGGATGGAGGTAGATACACAGTAGGGTGAAAAGCCCTCCTTCATGGCCGAAGGGACGGAGAGAGGTCCCAGGAGGTCAAACCTCCAGCCACTCTGTGCCCACCCCCCTGTACAAACCACTTGCTATACTCGCCAGTCTTCTGGGATTTTGCTTGTCCTGGGCAGCCAACAAAGAGAGTTGCCCAGCTGTGGCCAGGCTATTTTAAGGCAGCCAGAGAAGAGCCCCTGCGGCCAATCTCACCTTGACCTAAGCCAAAGGTCTCAAGTGATCAGGTAGGAGGGCAGGCGTGCACCTGACAGTGTCCCCGCCCCTCCAAGGCTAAAGGAATTCCTGGGCCGGCCCCTGTAAAGACACCGCCTGCTGATGGGCAGGAGAGTTCCTTTCAGTGGGCAGTCCAGACATGAAACTAGATTTGCCACTTCTCTATGGTGTCCAGTACATAAAGAAAGTTAAGATGGATTGTGCCAAAGCAGATATAGCCACCCTATATCCTCTACCTGGGCATTCAATCTGAGGCTTTCTTTCCTAAGAAGAATAGAAAAGAAAGGAGAAAAAGACAGATATGTCTGATTCCTAAAACTGGTTTCCAATTTTGCACTCACAAAAGTGCAGGAATGAGAATGCAGAGCAATTAATTTCTGTTGCCAATGATAGCGTTTAGAGACTACCTGATTGCACCTGCAACATGGGTAGTTAGGTTCTAAACTGCCATCATTTGCAGTTATTAGTGCCTGCAATCAATTGCAGACACAATATTGAAGGCTGGTTTTTAAAATTAGTCCCTACAAATCTGTTATAAACAGAATTTGTAGTACTAAAAAGTGAACTTCATGTACCGATGAACTTGCGTCTCATGTAATATTTTTCTTTTCTTTTTTTATTTGGATTTTCAACCTGCCCTCCTCCATAAGTTCAGGGGGGGTTACAATATTTTTTTATATAACATATGCTGATTCCATCTTTTTCTGACTTCTGTGATAGTGGCAAACAATTATTCACAATCTTTTTTTGTGGCATACTTTTATATATTTGAAAACTGCAATCATTTCTACATCTAGTCTTCTTTTCTCTAGGCTGACCATACCCAGTTCCTTCTGCCTTTCCTCATATGGCTCATCCTTCAGCCCCTTTATCATCTTAGTTGCTCTCTTCTGAATCTTCTCGAGTTTGTCTACATTGTGACTGAAGTGTGGTGTGGCATGACTGGGGCCATATAGAAGATGCTAGCCAAGCCCTAGAGAAGTGTTAGCTTGGAGACAACAGGGTGAGGTGCTCCAAAGTTGGCTGGAACCACCCTGCTGGAAAAATTTGGAGGGAACTCTGACCCTGCCCTAGAGAAAGGGGTTCAGAAAGGCCCTGGAGGACAGGGTCTTAGGCCAGTGAGGAAGGCCTTAGGAACCCCAGGAGCTGCTAAGGAGAGCAAGCGACCAGGGAGGCTTCTAGCTGAAGATGGGGCAAACCCTTGTGTCTGGTGGGAGAAGGCCAAGGGTAGAGCAGCTGGTGGCCCACCTGAGGCTAGGGGGCAGCCCAGCTAATGGGCAGTATACCAGCAAGGTGAGGCCTTAGGGGAGCCCAGTGATGAGGTTGGCGAGTTCCACCTGCATACTCTGAGGGCTTAACCAAGGGCATGGGCCCAGTGTGGAAGGCAAACAATCCCAGAGGGGAGCAGGGGATGGTAGCCAACTCAGTCCCCAGTGGAGGGGGGCAAAACCCAAGACCATCTGGAGCCAGTTGCTTGAGAGAGGGAGCCTAAGTGATTACCCAGGGCAGTGGAGCCCAAGGCAGGGGTGTAGCAAGGTTGAGAAGGGCCCGGGCTCAAGTCTTAGTTATGGGCCCCTCATGCGCGCATGTGTAAAGCGTGCGCGCTGAAAACCCAAAGTGGACGGGGCTTATGGGAGGGGCGGGGCTTAAGGGAGGGGGAGGGCCTGCCCATCCCTGGCATCCGTCTCAGTGCCACACGGAACTTTATGGCTGGCAGAGCTCTAGGGAGGGGCTTGTATATTGTAGGCGGAGCCTCCAAAAATCCAGCAACACAGAGTTTTCAGCATTAAGATGTGATGGGCAGAACATTAGCTTACACTGGGAACTCCTTGCTGCTGAGTAAAACCCTACCACTTGGAGACTGAGATTACCCTCCTACTAGCATCTCATCCAGGAAGTGGATGGGACTCCAGTAGGACAACTCGCTCTCTCTCCATCAGTGGTAGTGCCATAGCAGAATAAAAAAATCCTGTTCACATGTTTAAAACGTATAAAACCTCTGGGCCACATCAAAATAGCTGCATGCTATTAACAATACTTGATCACACAAGCACGTTCATATTTAGTAAAAATAGCATGTGAGGAGCCACTCGAAGAAGAACAGAAGGTTGCTACCTTGTAAA
>QEPC01008443.1:3430471-3442838 GCA_003113815.1 Sphenodon punctatus | reverse complement strand
AGGAGGGAAGGGGGATGGGGCAGGCTGGGAGGACAGGAGGGAAGGGGAGTGGGGGCAGGCTGGGATGGGGGACAAGCTGGGGGGTAGGGAGGAAGGGGAAGACTGAGGGTGGGACAGGAGGGAAAGGCGATTGGGCACATTGCAGGCTGGAGTGGCGGGAGGGAAGGGGGCACGGGGGCAGGCGGGGGGGCACATGCCACTAACCTGAGGCTGGGCCCGGGGGTCCCCATTGTACAGCAGCGGCAGCAGCATTGCTCCTCCAGGGACTCACGCGCTGCCTCCCTATGTCCGCAATCCCAGTACCTTCAGAGTCCGCACTGGGACTGGGTTTGCGGGCGCACAGGGAGGCAGCGCGAGTCCCTGGAACAACGCTGCTGCGGAGAGTCTGTGGGAAGTTGGGTTTTTTTTTAATTGCCCGCGTCCTAGCCCCTCCGGGGAGGGAGAGGAGACAAGCTGCAGCGCTGCACTGCTTTCCCTCCCCTCGGGCCAGGACGCAGCGCCAGCAATATAAAAGAAAAAAAAAAGTTTCCTTACCTCCTGCCGCTCGCTTTCCCCCTCTCTGCAGCTGCTAGAGTGGCGAGGCGAGCCGCTCACCTCGCCACTCTAGGAGCTGTAGGGGGGGGAAGCGGCAGGCAGCAACTGCAAGGGTGGCTGGTGGCGGTGGGTGGGCCCCCTCGCTGCGGGGCCATGATGCTCCGGCCGGCCGTGGGCACCCACAGGCCCGGGCCCGGGTGCAACTGAGACCCCCCGCACCACGGTAGCTACGCCCCTGGCCCAAAGGTTAGAGCTTAGCCAAAAGTGGAAGTAGGCCAAAAACCCCTAGAAGAGTAAGAGCTGGTGTAGCCCAGCCAAAGGGAGCTAGGACCAGTCACCAGCACAGACCCAAAAGGTGTGGGGCCCTAAGAAAACATAGGAGGATGGATAAGAGCAAGTGGGCCCAAGTGGAAGAACCCCAGAGGAAAAAGGTGCAGAGGGGAGAACCAGAGCTGGGGCCAGACACTCTTGGTGTCTGGAGGTAGCTTTAAAAGGCCAAGAGGGGCTGACGTGTGGGGCTTTTAGCACAAGAAGTCACCCAGCCAGGTATCCTAGAGACCCCAGGAGTGAGTAGGGAGGCACCAAAAACAGAGAAGGTGACATACTTAGTGATGTAACACAGGACTGGGGTGCAGACCCCCACACCCCCAGTAGAAGCCAGGAAAGCATTGCATCCAGATGGGAAAAAGGAGGTTGGCGCATGGAGGATGCCCAACCTCCAGGAAGATTGGCACATGACAGATGTGTAACAATGATCCATCCCTCTGTTGGAGGAACAATGAACTGTGGCCGTCTTTACATGGGGTAAGACCACGGAGGTTCACCCATCTTCCACCCACCCGAGCGCCCATCTGAAGGTGGGGTAGGTGGGTGTGCACTCCTGTGGTCCACTCATGCCCACACATGGAGCATCAGGGAAAGATCTGGCATGCTCTGTGCAGGGGCATGAGTGGGTGGTGTGTAGGTAGGGGTGCATACCTATCGCACACCTGTCCCAGCCCATCTGATGTCTCACCCAACTCACCGACAGTGTGTATGCATTAGCCATGCCCACTCACTAGCTGTGTCCGTGTAAAAACAGCTTCTGTGAGAGGTGCACCTTGGGCAGCGATCATCAGTTAGAGGCAGAGATAGTGGACTGTCTAGGGATGCGTTGTAATTTGTAATGAAAATATAACATCATCCTGAGAGGCTAGGGTTAGAGACATTTGAGGAACTCAGGACGTTAGCCAGTATTGCAGCCAGCCTAGAGGAGCTAGGGGCGCTTTTAAACGAGCAGCGCAAAAGCCACTACCTGCCATCTCACTACCTGCCACCGTGATGGCAGCTCGCTGATGCAAATTTGAGGGGGAAGGATTGCAGGGCCGGTCTGACACGCGAAAGATGCGGCTGCAAACCGCGTGAAGCATTTAGACAAATCAGAAGGACAAGGCTGCAAACCGCATGAAGCATTTAAACGAGAACAAAGTAAGGCGGCTGATTAAAGGATCAGCTGCATTTTTTGTCTCGTCCAAAAATGCCCTAGGTCTCCAGAGGAGAGAGGCGCATAGCAGGTGAGAGCGCTTGTTGTGGGGTGAAGACTGGAGGAGATACCTTAGCTGCTCAGTGGCCACCTGGATTGACAGGTGACCCTAGCCGCTCACTTCACCAGGCCATATTGGATCTTTTGTTCCCCCCCCCATAGAGTGATGAAGGCCTTGGTTTCTTCCTTGGTCCAGGAAATGCAGTGTTGGCAGGAGGATCGGTAGGTGGAGAAGGAACTGTGATTGTGTGCTGATGGTAGCCGTGCTGGTTTTTGCCTGGCTGTCAGTTTGAGCCACAGCCCTGGCGATGGTAATCCTCCACAAGTTATTACAGAGAATGCAACAGCTCAGAAAGAGCAAGTATCAGGCACATACTACCAACTATGTAGCAGAGGCATAGAGGGCAATCATCTAGTGATTGATTTGGCCAGAGACAGATTAGGGCTGTTGCTGATATACCATGTACCTTCCTGTATGGCAGCATTCCTACACACTCTAGCAGAATTGGTGTAGGAGGTGGTCTTGCAGTCTCCGAGGACTTTAGTCTCAGAGGGTTGTTGGCCCGACACATGATGGGGGACATACCTTGGATGTGATATTTTGCACTGGCCTTGAGGCAGGGGATCTCGTGAAGTGTTAGCTGTGCCCTTGTCATGGTCAGACCATTACCTCCTCCAAGCCATTCTCCTGGTGCATGTCTGCCCCCAGAGAGGTGCTGAACCAATTTGGTTGGTTCGCCTCCAGAGACTTATGGAACCACAAAGGTTCCGGAATGTTCTTGGGGAAATAACTCCCGGTCTTGATGACCATTCACTCAATGACCTCATAGTTCTTTGGAATACCTTGCTGATTGATGCCATCGACCGAACGGCTCCTAGGTGTCCGCTTCCTGACTGCTGACAATGCAGGTCCCCTTGGTTTACAGAAGATCTGCATTGGATGAAACAGGAGGGAATGCGACTGGCGCGATGGTGGCATCATACTCGTACTGAAGCCAATCGATTGCAGCATAGAGTTAGTTTAAGAGCCTATGCTGTGGCTGTGCGGGCAGCAAAGAAGGTGTTATTTGCTACCATCATAGCATCCACGCAGGGCCAGCCCCAGGCATGTGCCACATGTGCAGCTGCGGCTGGGCGGCAAGCTGCAGCCAGCTTCTCCCCCAATAAGTTCTTCTGCCTCTCCTCCCTGGCTCTGGTCCGCATCCCTCTCCTGCCTCTGCCTGCTAGTAGTGCTGCAACAGGCAGAGGGACACTGGGACACATGATCAGACTGGGAGATAAAGCTGTTTGTTTACAAACAACTCCTCTCCATGTGAGTGATCAGAAGGTTGTTGCCTTGTAAAGAAGGTTCTTCAAGATGGCTCCTAACATTCTCACAACTGGGTTGTCCATGGCATGCTCACCCTATTCAAATAATAGACCACGTGATGATCTCAAGCTCCTGTAGTATAAAAAGCACACTTCCCCTCAGAATGACAGTTCCTTCCAACCCTTTCTAGGAATATAAGAAAATTCCATGTGGGCCTGGAAGGGTGGGTGTTGAGAATGTTCAGGGCCATCTTGAAGAACCTTGTTTACAAGGCAGCAACCTTCTGTTCTTCTTCGAGTAGCCCCTCACAGGCCATTTTTCCATGGCTCCACCAGGTAGGGGGTGCATTGGCGTGCTAGTATGTGGGTGGGGTGTGCACATGGCTGCACATGCATCCCCACTCACCCCCCAGTCATCCGCACCCACGGAGTAACCACCGTTTTCCCTGGTTGCTCCGTGCGTGGGGACAAGTGGGTTTGCATGTTAGGTGGGTGTGTGCACGCAACCCCTCTCACTGCGGATGCGGGCGCTGCATAGTTCACAGTGGACTCCCCCACGCATTAACACGCAGAAATCTGCGTATTCATGACTGGGAGAGGCCTGTGTAAAAAGGGCCACAATCTCACAACCGTCTTACTTATATTATCTTAGGTAGGAATATAGGATGTAAAGCAATATCTATTCTATCTTGGAAAATCTGAAAATACGGTTCTGAGATTATTATGGCTGCTATTTCACTAACTCTTCGTAATGAAGTTTTTGCTAACAGGAATACTGTCTTTAAACCCCCCACCCCATAACCAGTTCATTTGTGCCCCCCATATAATCAATTCATGCTGCCCCGGGGGCACAAATGAAATGGTTATGGATGGGAGGGGGGGCAGCGTGAATTGATTATATGGGGGATAGGGGTGCAAATGAACTAGTTATGGGGTGGGGGGCAGTGTGAATTGATTATGAGGGCACAACTGAACTGGTTTTTATATATATATATATATATATATATATATATATATATATATAATATACTCTTTTCATGGCATAATGCTCTTAATAGGCTGACTGAAATTTGGGTGTCTTGTGTATTTGATAGCAGCGCCTCTGGACAGGTCACACTGCTTGCATGCACAAGGCACAGGTGGCACCGGCAGCAAGGAGCAATATGCCCTGGAGGCCAGACTGGGTAAGCTCACCCTCTTCCCCCAGGAAGGCAGTGGATGCAGTCAGTCTCTCTGGGCCTGCCTCACTGCCTGCCCGGCTGCTCCTGCAGTGGAACCACTCCTGGAGAGTGGTGGTAGACGCTCGGCTGGGGAGGTGGGGAGGGGGGAGCATTCATGCTTGTCTATGGCCAATTGACTGAGCGCCAGGTAAGGCAGCCAAGGGGTGCCAAACTGGGGGAGGGGGGAGAAGGCCATGCTTCTCCATGGCTGCTCAGAGGTGTGGAGAATGGGAATTTTTACTGTCCAGAGGGAGTAAATGTTATGTAAATGTACACATTTGCAGAATTAGGTGAGGTCTAATTATGCAAATTAGGTCCCGCACCAAGACTTTGCACATGGCCTCACAAACCCTGGGGCTGGCCCTGCATCCATGAAGTCATGTCCAGCTGAACTTTTCCAGGTGGTGCAGTCAGTCCAGCATGTCTTCACCTGGAACTGGAATCTTCCAGTGCTCGCTGTGACATGTTTGTTGACTTTTTCGTGGATAAAATTGCCCGGATTCACTACAACTTCGATGCCATACTTGTAGTAGTGGGAAAACCTGAGATAATGAAGGCCTCGCCTTGTCCGGTTTCATGGGATCAGTTTCAGTGGGTATCGCCCGCTGATGTGATGGATGTCCTTGGGGCGGTTAGAGCCACTTGTTGCAATTTAGACCCATGCCTGTCCTGGCTGTTCAAGGTCTGCTGTGAGATGTTAGGACCGTTGCTGGCTGGGGTTATCAGTGCCTCCTTTAAGGAGGGCAGAGTGCCGGGCCACGTTAAAGAGGCAGTGGTGCAGCCTCTGTCTGCTGGGAGTGCCCTTCTTGAGGTCCCCCGTGTGACCTAGGGTGCCACTATGGAGAGGGCATTCTCAGTGGCCACACCTAGGCTGTGGAACTCGTTCTCGTTGAAGGCCTGGGTGGCCCCGAATCGCTCCTCCTTCCGTCATATGTGTAAAGCCTGGCTGTTCCCAAGCTGCCTGGAGCAGAAGGGGTGGACCTGGTGTCTGGCAGCTGTGGGGGATTGGATTACGGGTCGTCATGAGCACATTACATCAGTGCTCCATTCTCTGCACTGGCTGCCTATTGTCTTCCGGGCCTGATTCAGGGTGTTGGTGTTGACCTATAAAGCCCTAAACGGCCTGGGCCCCACTTACCTGTGGGAACGCCTCATGCCCCGGGCCATGGTTTGGCCCCTGCGGTCGGCCAGGGACACCCAACTCGAAGTCCCCTGTGTTTCCTAGGTGGTGATGATGGGGAGGGCATTCTCGGTGGCTGCTCCTAGGCTGTGGGATTCCCTCCCGATGGAGAATCGCCTGGCCCCAGACCTCTCTTCTTTCCAGAGACAGTGTAAGACCTGGCTGTTCCACCAGGTTTTTGGGGAGGGAGATAGGTATGGTGGGATGGGGTAGGGGTTTGGTTCGGTTCCACGCTTTAAATGTTTTTTAATATAAATTTTATGTATTTGATTTTAATTATTGAATTGTTTATATTTTAAAACCTTGTTGTGAGCTGCCCCAAGCTGCTGTTTTGAGAAGGAGGGAGCGGGCTAGAAATGATTCTAAATAAATAAATGAACTATGAAGGGCTGGAAGAACACATGTTTGAAAATGGTGTGGTGGGCTTTTAAGGCGACCGTTACCAGCACACCAGTGAGAGTGAGAGTGGAGAGAGGGACCGGAAAGGGTCGCTTCTTGGAACACTCTTGGTTCTTTGGCCATCACTATGGTGGTGGTGGACTTGTATGTGCAAAGACTGTATACAACCTAATTGATAGAAAGTGGACACGTGGGCACACATTAGCCCACATTCGCCTGCACAGCAGACTCTGCATGCTCCTTGACTCTGCCATAAGTCGGGGCTTCATATCCGGTGGGTGGTGACCATGTGGCCGGAGGGGGTGAATACCTAACAAACAGGCAGATTTGTCCCCTAATTTCCCAGGTTCCTGAACTGGTTCTTGCAAAGCTGTCACATAATAGGAAGGAACATATTATGACCAGCTACAAGCTTCCTTAGCCTCCACTTAACATCTGACGATCCAGAGTGTATAAAGTAATTCTTAGTATTCTAAAGGATGAATTCTGAAACTAAAACAGTGAAAGTGAGAGTGAGATCAGTAATTTGATTACAAAACCAGAGCATGTGCCTGGCCCAGGAAGATGTACTGAGGATCAAACACCTCAGGACAAAAACGCTTTATAATTTAATCACTTTTCCTGAACCTGCTGTCTGTCTGTTAATTGCTGCACAACTTTTATATTGTATGACCAGAAAACAACCCTATGATTCTTTAACAGCTTTCACCTTACAGAAGAAAAATCAAGACTCTTAAACAATGTTCTAAAAATATGACATATCTCATTATAAAAAAGACTTATTTCTACTGGTCTGGCAAACTAGCAGCCATGGAAGTAAGCTCCAAATCCTCTTCCTCCTGATAAAGCTGTAAGATACTTTAGGCTCCTATGAATTCTTCCTTCAGATTTGCTATTTAGAATGTATGGGAAGTGCTCCAAAAAGACTATGGAAATTGATGTACATGTTCCTTTTCATGAATTGTAATAGCCCTACTGAAGCGACAGACTTTCTTGGAGAAGATCCTACTACGCTAGAGGGAGAAATGAAGATCACTGCAAATGTCCTACATGCAACATTTAAATAGCCTGCTGATAACCACATCTGCTTTAATATCATTATCTCTTTCAGCTTATTTGTCACTGATATTTAGTAGTTTTTTTGAAGTTGGGTTGCTATTCTTTCTCAAATTCCAAATGAGTACCTGAAAAGTGATCTTAATCCTGTTTCATCATCTGTCAGGAAAATTACAGCATCACTTAGAAGTGCACCAAATGTAGTTATAGAAGTGATGATGGATAGTATAATGTCATTTCTGATCTCAGTCTCCTAGACATCACCAGCGCTTTCTGACTAAAAGTTCATTGTGAAACCTTCAATTGAATGTTTACCTATTCTGTTTACATAGAATTGGAGCTTTCTCTATGCAACTGTTGCCAACTCTTTCCATTTCAGGTTGAGTCTTTGACTTCTTGAATGTTTTTCTTAAAGCTCTTGAAATTGTGCTATTACTTGGGAATCTGTGTGTTTTTTTTGTTTGTTTTTTTAAATTATTTATTTTTTAAAAAGCAGTTCCATGGCCTCCAATGTTGCAAAGAATAGCTTTTAAAAATGAATTATTTTTAAGCCTATCTTGTAACTGGGGTGGGGGCCAGGGTTGACTCTTACTTTTGATTATTGACTATGGGTGATTTCAGACGTGCTGGGCCACCATTGGGCCACTGCATGGAATCACCTTTTCATCCCCCTCCAGAATCCGGCTGGCCGGTCAACAGACGTGCCAGCTGGATTCCGGAAGGGGATTGGGGAGGGGGCAGGGCTGCTCAGCGCAACGTGCGGCCGCACAGCCCTGCCCCCCATGCTTCCCCAGCTGGCCGGCCGCCCTTCACGAGACGAGCAGGCACAGCAGCCAATGTGGCCGCTGCGCCCGCCCAGGGTCTGGGCCATGGCCCGGAATCAGCAGAGGCAACAGACGTTACCTTTTGTCGATTCCCGGCCGTGGTCCAGCTAACCACACTTCTGGACCTCTGGGTGGCCGGAGGTCCGAAAGCATGGTCAAAGGGATTCCCGCCAGGTATTCACTGGGGTGAACATCTGGCAGAACTCCCTTTAGATATTACGGTACTGTGACCACCATGGGGGATTCACCATGGTTCACCGTGGTATCGTAATGTCTGAAATTACCCAATATTGTGAGCTGCTGTATGTCATTCTTTCTTCTTTAACCAACAACAAATAAAGGACCTATATATCACAAAACACAGAGGTGGAGACAGAAGACTCCTATTAACAATAGTATACAGAACAATAGAGCATATGTAGTCAAATACAAATGAGTCTAATAGGGCGTCGATACATCGATGATATTTTTATGATTTGGACCGGGAGTGTAAAGTCACTTTTAGACTTTCAACAGTGGGTAAATGATCAACATGACGCTATAAAATTTACCCTACAGTATAATGACGGTTGGATAAATTTCCTGGATCTATGGATCCATCTGGAGGGGGCATGTATTAGAACTTCCACCTTTATAAAACCTACTGATCAGAATACCTTCCTCCAGTATGATAGTCATCATCCATGGCACTTACTCTGTAATATACCTCATAGTCAGTTCCGTAGGATTAGAAGAAACTGCACATTAAATTCAGATTTTATTAAAGAAGCGGGACTAATGTGTCATCATTAACTAGGGATTGTATTTTTCAGTCATCTAATCAAAGGAGACAGAAAGATCCAAACTAACTTGTTTGTGTTACCACATTTAATAACACACGAGTCAACTTAGAGGAATAATTTTAAAATATTGGAGTACCATTGATCACATAGAGGGTTGCTAGGATCCCCTGCTCTTTGCATACAGACGGGGCAGAGCGTGAGGGACTTTATTGTCAGAGCCAGGTTTACCCACATTGAGACAGAGGACATTGGATAGCAAAGCAGTAATAGGAAACTTCCCCTGTGGCCAATGTGTAAACTGTCTTTATAGTTGTAAAATCAAAACGTTTTTGAGCCACAAGGGGGAAAGTTTCTGTATAAGGGATTTCATAAACTGTAGCACTACAGGGGTCATCTATGCAATCCAATGCCCCTGTAAACAACTTTACATTGGAAAGACTGGCAGACAGCTCAAAATAAGAATCACTGAACATAGAAGCAGGTTAAAAGCACACACTCCATCTGCACCGCTAGTAGACCATTATAATCATTTTCACAAGGACTTGAATACTTTCACATTTTGGGGTATAGAGAAATCACAAAAGTGAGATCACAAGCTATGCCCATGTGAATTTGATTGGCACATCAGTACCTCATTTGATAGATATTCTAACTGATTGGTAAAGAACAGCACCTGATGTATCAACTGACTTAGGGTACTTTCAGACGTTACGGGGCCCTTTGGCCCCGTACCGTAACCAGCGTCTTCGTTCCCCGCCGGGGTCACCCCTGCACGGCCCAACAGACGTGCCGGGGGGATCCCGGCGGGGAAAGTGGGAGGGGCCGCGTGGCGCAACGTGCGGCCGCACGGCCCCGCCCCCTCCACGCACCCCGCCGCCCGCCCTCCGAGGAGACGGGCGGGCGGCGGGGCCAATGCGGCCGCCGCGTCTGGCCGATCGTGCCACGGCCCGGGATCCCGCCGGGGATCCCGGGCCGTGGCACGCGGCCAGACGTTACTTTTTGTTGGCCACGGCCCGCGGTCCATTTGACCACGCTTCCCGGGACCTTCCCCCGGCTAGCCCGGGAAGCGTGGTTCAAATTGACCCCATGTGCCGATTCAGCGTGGCCAACATCTGGCGCGCGCTGAACAGACGTTCAGGGCCCTTTCGCCCCGCCGCGGGGTTCACCGTGGTTCAGTGTGGTTCAGCGTGATCTCGTCACGTCTGAAATCACCCTTAGTGTCGGTTGGCTGAGCATGATCAGGTGATGCAGTTCTCTTTCAATATATTGCAGCATTCGTCACTAGTACTTGAAAAAACCTCACACAGACTTTTCACTGATTTAGAACTAAAACAGAGGAGGCCCTGACTGAGCGTCAGTTAAGCCAATATTTTTACCTGGCTCCCCTTACATTATTATCAGATTGGTTTATATATTTCAATATGAATTATACAATTAGAAAAAAAAAATCTTTGGTCATGTAGATCGCTGGCTGGCAACGTTTGTCTACAATTTACAATGCCTCAGCTTTGTCCCAAGATTTGAGATCCTTCATGGTATAGAAGAGTGGTTTGGATTTACCACATTGGGCACCTTATAATAAGGTGAGTGTGGATTTTACCCTGAAACTGGAGCGTCCTCTTGATGTTTCAACATGAGGCTCCAAGTGATTTAAATCAGGGACACATACCATAGTATCACCTTAGATAATTACTTTGCTACTGAGAAAATGTATCTTGCCCCTGTATCCGGTTTCATTAACTGACACTAGTATATAGCTTAATGTTCTTCTTTTGAATATGGTATTTTCTGTTGTAGAATGAACAGTGAATTGAACATCTGATGTAACTGTGTGGAAAGGAACACCCTATGATCGTGAGGGACACACACACCCCTGTAAACTGAAACCAATACCCCTGAGGAAGTTATGTATATAGCGAAACGTCGGGTTTGGTTATAGGAACTTTGGGAGGTTTACTGTCTACTAATTTATTTTTCCATTTCCATTTCCATTTTAATTTATACCCCGCCTCTCTCCGGAAGGACTCGAGGCGGCTTACAACACAATACAATCTACAATCTGGGGCTATAATCCGCACAGGGAACTCCGAGTCAATAAACATTTTAACATCATAACTAGAACAATACAAAAATTCAACATTATAAATACCAAAAAAGAACAAGCACAACAATTTTCAAAATGACAATTCAACCCATCCAAAAATCCACTCCCCTTATGCCTCACCGATATCCCATTCTATGACCTCCCCCATCACCATGGGGAAGGTCCCACATTCTCGCCACTCGTTCCCTGCTGCCACCAGGGAAACACGAACCACCTCAATCCCTCTCTCACCGGGAGGAGGTGGCCCCACCAGTCCTATATCAGTGAGCATAACTGTGTCACCCACCTCACCTTCTCCTCTCTGTACTCCCAACCCCATCCAAGCTACCCCATCAACAGCCCCTCTCTCCTCCCCCTCCTCACTACATGCCAGCAGTTCTTCCCCCTTAACTCCCCTATTTTTGTGTGTGTTTTCTTTAATACATCAGGGTTTAAGGAGTTTTTCCTGCATAATCCCTGCATAATCACCACCTCCAGAAGGGGATAGAACCAGTTAGGTTGGTCCGCCCTCGGAGGCTGATGGAACCGCAGAGGTTCCAGGAGGCCCTGGGGGAGTTATCCCTAGACCCTGACAGCCACACTGTCGATGAGCTGGTCCAGTTCTGGGACACCTTGATGGAGGCAGCTATCAACAGGGTGACTCCGAAACGTCCCCTGCCTCCGCTTCGTCACCGCACGGCCCTGTGGTTTACCATGGGGCTGCGGGGTTTGAAGCAGGTAAGTAGGAGACTAGAGCGATACTGGCGTCGGACTCACTCTGAATCTGACCATCTTCTCCATAGGGCCCATTTGAGGTCCTATGTTGAGGCTATGAAGACAGCAAAGAAGGAATTCTTTGCTGCCCTCATAGCGTCTGCGAAGTCACGCCCGGCGGAGCTATTTCGGGTGGTTCGGGGGCTGGTTAGTCCAGCTTCTCTCCGCCTGGATGGGGACTTGTCCCAGGCCCGCTGTGAGCAATTTGTCACCTACTTCACAGACAAGATTGCTCAGATCCAGAGCAACTTCGACACCGGATTGAAGGCAGTAAGTGAGGAGCATGAGGTTGCGGAGGCCCCGTCTGGTCTATCTTCTTGGGTTGAGTTTCAGGAAGTGATGCCAGCCGATGTGGTGGATGTCCTGGGGTCTGTTAGGGCCACCAGTTGTCAACTCGATCCATGCCCGTCCTGGTTGGTGAAAGCCTCCAGGGAGACGCTAGGGACGGTGCTGGCAAGGGTTATCAGTGCGTCCCTTCGGCAGGGTAGATTGGGGCCCAGCCTTAAGCAGGCTGTGGTGCGTCCCCTGCTGAAGGAGCCATCTTTAGACGTGGATGCGCTCGCCAGCTATCACCCTGTCTCTAACCTTCCCTTTTTAGGGAAGGTTATTGAATGGGCGGTGGCACTGCAGCTCCAGCGGCATCTTGATAGCATCGGTTTCCTTGACCCTTTTCAATCTGGGTTCC
>QEPC01008443.1:3357656-3427538 GCA_003113815.1 Sphenodon punctatus | reverse complement strand
TCCCTGCTACATTTGGCCTTCCAGTGACCTGACAGAAGACCATGTTTTAGCCACCCGAACACAACCGAACGCGATTCGAATTGAACGAACTGTTCGGCCATTTCGTAGTTCGGTGTTCGGTTCCGTTCGGTGTGTTCGGCCATTTCGTAGTTCGGTTCCGTTCGGTGTGTTCGCCATTTCGGTGTTCGGTGTTCAGTCCATTCGGTCCGTTCGTGTTCGTGTTTGTGTTCGGTTGTCCGAACAGGCCGAGTTCGGGCCGAACACCGAACTACCGAACCGCGTTTGCCCATCCCTAATATTTAGGTCCTTTATTTGTAATAGTAAACTTTTGGAACTTCTTGTTACATTGGGTGCAGTGTTTTGTTTTGTTGTTGTTGGTTATAGTATTTACTGCATCCTAATACTTATCTGCTATGTTTTATTCTGTCTTCTTTGCCAGCATGCAAGTAAACTATACACCATCTCTGGAAGTTTATCATCACTTACCTCTTAATAAATTTGCTGTAATTTAAAGTCCAGGTGTATTTGTCAGTATTGGTACATCATTTAAACTTTAATCTGTCTTCCCAGTCAAAATAACTTCTATATTTTTCTGCTCTCCAAGAAGCAGTGCAAAATTCCTGTCTGCTCTTCATGAACTGCTCTCTTCAGATCTACACTCCAGAGTCATGTGACATTTCCACCTCCAATATGGAACTGCCAAAAACAGCCCCCTTGGATGTTTTCATTACTCACACCTGTATTACACACATTGAGAATTAACATGTATAAAGTGTTCAGCAGATTAAGAACTGGCCTCTTTATTTACCTATTTCCTGTTTGCTTCTACTGTGATAGTTTATGGAAAGGATGCTGCCTCAACAGGCACTTTTTAAAAAAAAATTGAATTTTGTATTTATTCTTGTTTATACATTAAAAATACAGGAGATAAGGAAAAATATTCCATTCAGTCAGGTTCTTCAGTGGCAGCTAGTGGATTTTTAGATTGGTGGAGTAGGGTAGGAGGCAGGGCCATCGTTAAAATGTCACACTTTACTGTGAGTACACAATGAATAAAAAAATACTGTGAATACAGATTTAAAAACTACACAATGCTAGTGGCATTCAGTAGTGTGCAAAATGTACAGCTTTGTGAGCAAATAAAAAAAGGGGAAACAGCATATGTTCCTATAGGTCAGATGCTAGAAAAGAAAATTGGCACGTCAAGGATTCAAGTATGTTTTAGGTTAGGGGACATTATACATATATGTGATTTCTTCCAGTTTTCAATTTTGCTATTTTAAAAATAAGAATCCACACAGGAGAGAGAGACTGTGCACATGCCAGGAATGTGAGGATAGCTTCAGGAGATGGGACACTCCATACATATCATCCATCCGAGAAACCTGACATGTGCCCTCCCTTAGTAAACATCAGAGAATACATCACGCAGGAAAAAGGAAATACTGCCTATCTCTGGGAAAGCTTCAGTGTGAAACTCAGTCTTAGTATTCATGAAAGAACCAAACAGTTTTCCCATTCCCACCCCCATCTCACCTGTGGTTGGAAGAAAGGAAGGCACAATGGTAGAGTTCACTTTGGAGGAGGCATGAGGCAGTAAACTTGAGGAAAGCGTACAGTGGATTTAAAGCTGAGCCACACTGGTGATGTTGTATTTCTCACCCCAGACCAGCCTCCCATGACTGCTCTCCTTCCCTTACACCTATTTCCCCTATGAACTGCCCATTGCCTTACTTCTCCCTCTCTTTACACACTGGCCGTTTTCACACGGACGGGGATGGGTGAGGGGATGGGTATGTTCACGCGGTGGGTGGGTGTCCCTTTACACGGACACATACACACCTACATCCACGGGGCCTCCTCCAGTTTTCCAGATGGCCCCGAGGGTGGAGGTGGGTGTGCGCCAGGAGTATGTCCCAGAGCCAGACTTAATTTGCTTAATGGATTTGCTTAATTATCCCCCCAAGATACAGATACTATATAAAGCAATGGTGGTGTTTTTCTGTTAATGGCTCCTCTAGACTCCTCTTTTGTAAGTCTTTGAGGGGTCCTTTGGCTCCCTCCTCCTAAATATTTGCCCACCCCCACCCCGTGGGCAGATTGGTAGCCCAAAGGGTTTGGGGATTCTGTGGGGAGAGATGCATGGGGACACGGAGAGGGTTTGGGGGCTCTGTGGGGGAGAGAGGCATGGGGACAGGGAAGGAAGGAGGGGATTTGGGGGTTCTGTGGGGGTGATAGGCATGGGGACAAGGAGAGGGAGGGGGTTGAACAGTCTGTGGAGGAGAGAGGCATGGATACAGGGAGGGAGTGAGTTGTGGGATACACAGCACAAGCACACATGCCCGGGTGCACACACACCCACAAGGGAGGGAGGGGGTTGGGGGGCTGTGCGGGGTAGAGAGGGATGGGGACAGGAAGGGAAGGAGGGGATATGGGGGTTCTGTGGGGGAGACTCATGGGGACAGGGAGGGAAGAAGAGGATTTGAGGGTTCTGTGGAGGAGAGAGGCATGGGAACAAGGGAGGGAGAGGTTTGAGGTTCAGGGGGGAAGGACGGGGTTTGGAGGCTCTGTGTGTGGGGGGGGGGAGGAATGGGGATGGATGAAGTTCCCCTGAAGTCAAGGTGACTCAAGTGCTTTCATCTTTTGCTGGCCTGATTCCCATGTTCTTTTTATATAGACATAAGAACAGCTATATTGGATGTACCTGCATTGGTAGCAAACTATCTGGCAAGTTATATGCTTGTTTGATGTGGTAAACTGAACATGGTGGAAGGAGACATTGATTGCAATTAGCTTAAAGTGCAAACACCAGAGGGTTTGGACTTGTCAAGTATTTTTATTATAAAAATGTGTTGTTTTTAATTTATGGTCTCTATGCATATGTTACAGGCTTCTCATTGGCTGCTGGGTTTTGTATTTTTCTTGCTAATTCTCCTAATCTTTCTGAATAGTTTCTTGAAATTGTCATTCTGCTGTAGTGTAGCTGGAAACCGGTGTTAATATTGCCAACTGAAATTGCACATTACAATATGAATTAATTTCTCTCCCAAAGTATTTGGCCCTGTTCTGTCCCTTTATCATAGTCTGCAGGTTACTGCAAGCATGAAGGCCACATGTTGGCTAATGGCTATTCTACCCTGCCTTGCCTGGCTGCCTGTAGCAGCTGGCTTTTACTCTGCAGCAGAACTGTGCAGCATCCAGCATGGTTAGAGTCTTGGGGAAAACCCAATGATGCCTTTATGGTGTGCATTTTAGAACTTCACATATTATTGTTGGGATTTTCTGCACTATTATATGTGTTTGGCTATGGTCTTTTTTGTTGAACAAACTTAAATTTATTAATATGGTTTGCTTTGCTTGCTTTGTGTTTGCAGGCAGTGGCATCCCCCATCCCAGGCACACAAAGTCAATTTTGTGGGCCCATCTGGAAGAGGGCATGGCTGTGCTGCCGCCTCCTCTTTAAAGTGGTCTCTTTGCTGTTTTCCTCCCTAATTGTCTTCTTTCTGATTTAAAGGGGGGAGGGGGGGATTGGTTGGAAGGGTTTCTCTCTCTCTCTTTTTCTCTTCAATTTTTGCTGCATTTTAAAATGGTCCCAGACTCTCTGAAGTTTGGGTGTAGGTGGGATGTGGCTTTTCTGCAAGAAGGCCGCTGGCCACATCATGTTGGCTAATGTTCTACCCTGCCTGGCTGGCTGTAGCACTGCAGCTTCTGGCTTTTATGCTGCAACAGAACTGTGCAGCATCCATAGGGTAGGGTCTTGTGACCCAGTGGGGAACACAGGAGGAGACAGACACATGCACATTCCCATTTTTAGACCTTTTTTACAGATGGGAAATCAAGACTGTATAGTTCCATTATTAATTTCAAAATTTGGCTTGGCTCCACCTACCATTGTCTTTGCTCCGCCTACCGTTGGTCCTGCCCACCGTTTGGCTGGCCCCCACCCACTTCTGGCCCCACCCTCCACCCCACCAGCCTTTGAACCCACCAACAGCTGCCACTGATTTTCACAAAATGTCAATTATAGGCAATTTTTTGACACATATATTCTGCTTATCCTTTGGTCTTGTACTACTAAGACTCCCAAGTTATTCTTTGGAAGGATTTTTCATGATGTGTTTAGTGTTCAGCACATGTCTCTTTGGACTTTTTCACAGACCATGAAAAGAGAAATTGACATTTTGGTGATTTCAAAAGTAATTTGAAACTTTTACTTTAGTGAGTTTTCTGCCTTCCTGTGAAAGCATATGTGCTCAACTTCAAATCTTTTGTCACATTAATGTCAGTGTTGCTAACCTGTGGGAGTTCAGCATCTGTGTTCACAACTCCATGACACTGCCTAGAAAAATCAGACCCCAAGCATTTTGTCAGCATCGCTATCTGCACCTTTTTCCAAGTAATACACTACACAAGTGTGGACACATCAGTACGCATGTTGCTTATTGCTTTCCTCTTTGGGATATCTCAGCCCACAGTCTTATTAAACTTGATACCAACTCACAACCTCTGATGAACTGAAAATGTGTCACTCTCAGATCAAGACCGTCTCCAAAAACTTACTTGAAATCTGCGTTTTACTGCACTGCAGTACAACAGTTTATGTGAGTTTGGTATTGTCTGCTTCTGGAGTTCCAAGAAGCAAACCACAAAATCAGAAAGCTGTATATTTTCTGGTATTTGTAGTTGCCTGTAACATTGGCCACTGGCCACCCTCTCCAAAGACTGCTGAATTGTTTTGGTTTTGGTTCATGATCTGTTCCAAGATTACTCCTTTTCTTCATCCAGTATGGCTTTCAGTGACTGTTTTCAAACAGGATTTAACATAGTCTGCGTGCTACTAACCTCAAACTCAATGCTGAGTATTGCATAACAAACTATTTGAAATAATCTCAAAAGGATAGAGACTAAAATAAAATCTTTATGAATTTATATGTGACTGTATTTTTTTATAAAATTACTTTCATGCATTGGATGGAATTAATAACTATGATTCTAAAGAAAGAAATTGGTGTAGACGGAGGTGTGTTACCCTTGAAAACATATGGATATATTTTTTAAATGAAGTAATGAAGTCAAGGGTGCAGATCTCTCATGAGCTGTTGAGGAATTCCCCATCCCCATTTCAATCTCTTCCCCCCCCCCCCAATTGTCCAAACCTCCAATCCTGGTGAACTAAGTGCTCATCAGAAGGGAAATATTTACAGGAAAATATTCTGTAAATATCCCTCCCCTCTCCCTGCCAAAAAATTAAAATGTTTCAAAGATTTAAGTGAAGAGTTGCTTCTCAAGCTACTATGTTGTCTGCACCCCTGAATGAAGTGGGCTGTCTCCCCAAAACCCCTAAGATTTATTAAATCAAAATGTCCTAAACATGTTTTAGTGTTAATTGTACTAGTCAGAATTTAAAAGGAATTCTCCAGAGGCAAAATTAAAACAATCTTAGATGGTTAAGATATTAAAGATTCTTTCCACACTTTTAAAGAAGATAAGATTTACTTTAAGAAATACTTAACTGATTGAGGACTTCCAAAAGTACTGTACTCTGTCCTTCAGTAAGTGCAACCTCTTGTGAAATGTAGAAAATAAAATATCAGAGCTGCTCTCTATTTCAATTTGAAATGCCAAGTAAAGTTGGAATAGTATGCTGAGCTCTCCTTTCAGAAATAAAATCTTTGATTGTGGTACAAGAGCAGTCTATCTCAGGACCCATGAAAGAGGAGAAAAGGCTGAAGAATGTAGCCTCTTGGAGTGCATTGAAAGCAGGCGCTGCATGCTTCTGCACCCCGTAGATTTCAGTGAGATAGAATACAAAGTTTGCCACAGCAAGAAGAACAGAACAAAAATTGTTCAGAAAACATCAAACAGTTTAAAGTACTTTGTATGTACTTGATATGTTAATTAAACTAGAGAACTGATCAAGTTGCAAGGTCCAAGTCTCCAGTTGTTGCCTTTCTTGCGGCCAACATCAATACAAAGAAGTGAGGTTTTTCATAACTAGCATGACAGTAAATGTTTGTAAACTTATTAAATTAACCTGTTTTTCCTTATTTATGAAACTCCACAAGGTTGGACAATTAAAATAATAATAAAAGATATTTCTATTGCCTATTTTTGGTGGTATTAAAATACACCCATTGTGACCAAACTCATGCAGCTTTCCCATCTGTATGTGCAGTAGGATCACTCTAATCTAGTTAGGCAGCTCCAAATGGTACAGTTTTTGTTTGTTTGTTTGTTTTTCATTTTAATACCGCTAAGGATTTTCTTTTCAAAAGCAACCTATTGCAAGAGTTTTGCATTGTTTCATGTAATGTATCTGCCAATTTATAGGCTCCCTCTATTCATCAACGTTGGTTTTGTAAGTGACACATGGGGCACTGGTTAGTACTTACTTGTGTGTATGTAGAGCAGAACGGAGCAGATAGATAGATAGATAGAAACAAACAAACAAACCTGAGGTTTTTTAAAGGCCTAGACACATTGAAATAATTGAGTCAGGGCAAACATCCATAGTTATTGCTAGATCATACTTGACTCTATGGAAGGACACATACTTTTACATCCCTCCCTTGCACAACCTGCATTAGGGATAGAAATAATAGCAGTTTGCCCCACTGGTTTAGAATTTCTCCTCCTGTGTTGACAGGGAAGAGATTCTTCCTTTCTGATGCTTCTAAGGACAAACTACTCAAAAGAATGACAGACTCCGTGAGTGCAAACTCAATGTGTGCAAACCACAGCTGACTCCATGTGTGCAAAACATGCTTGGAGTTAAACACCTTTCTACCTGCAAAAGTGGCTGTGTTGGATCATTTCCTCTTGGGCAATGTGAGCCTGATGAGGCATTTCTCAGAGTGGGAATCTTTTCACAAACTGCTAATTTGGCTGCCTGTGGACATCAGAAAACTGGTAAGGTTGCAGCTCATCTGCATACGCTCCCAGCATCCTCGGCTGTCATCGCTTGAGGACACTGTGACTCTCCTGGGGCTTGGCCTTTCTGCCACCCCAAGCTCCACCGACCAGCGGGCCGAGAACTGGTGAGGTTGCCGCTCGTCTGCATACGCTCCCAGCATCCTCGGCTGTCATCGCTTGAGGACACTGCGATTCTCCTGGGGCTTGGCCTTTCTGCCACCCCAAGCTCCACCGACCAGCGGGCCGAGAACTGGTGGGGTTGCAGCTCGTCTGCGTATGCTCCCAGCATCCTCGGCTGTCATCGCTTGAGGACACCGCAACTCTCCTGGGGTTTGGCCTTTCTGCCACCCCAAGCTCCACCGACCAGCGGGCCGAGAACTGATGAGATTGCAACTCGTCTGCATACGCTCCCAGCATCCTTGGCTGTCATCGCTTGAGGACATCGTGAGTCTCCTGGGGTTTGGCCTTTCTGCCACCCCAAGCTCCACCGACCAGCGGGCCGAAAGGTGCACGCCTTACAGCTACTTTTCTCCATTTCTTTTCTACTGTATTTTTCCCTCCTATCTTACTCACTAACATGCCTGCCCTATTTTCTCGCCTTTTCTTTCCCTCCTCCTCTTCCTGTCCATCTTTTTCTCCCTCTACTTTTCTCCTCCCTGCTTCTTCCTCCTCCCAACCAATCACCACTCTCTAACCTCCCCCATACATCCTTTTCTCCCTTAGCTACCTTCTCACCTTGCTCCCCTTCCAATCCTGCTGTCTCTAGCCTTCCTCAGTGCTCCCCTTCTCCCAATCTTATCCCTATTCCTCCTGTCTCTAGCCTACCACGACGCTCCCCTTCTCCCAATCTTATCCCTATTCCTTGCCTCCCCCCTCATCAACTACCATTTTTCTGCTCCCTCTGGAACTGTCGCTCATCTATCAGTAAAGCTCCCTATATCCATGATCTTTTCCTCTCTCGCTCCCTCCAGCTCCTTGCCCTTACTGAAACTTGGATCACTCCCTCGGACTCTGTCACGCCTGCTACCCTCTCCTGTGGGGGTCTCTCCTTCTCTCACCAACCCCGCCCTGAAGGACGGGGTGGTGGGGTGGGCCTCCTTCTTGCTAAATCCTGTCAGTTCCAACCAATTTCTCCTCCCCCCTCTCTCTCCTTCCATACCTTTGAGGCTCACTCCGTGCGCCTCTACTCCCCCCTCCATCTACGTGTTGCTGTCATCTACCGTCCCCCTGGTCCTCTCTCTTCCTTTCTTTCTGACTTTGAGTCCTGGCTCACTTTCTTCCTCTCTGTTGATATCCCCACTCTCATCCTTGGTGACTTCAACATTCATGTTGATGACCCATCTCAGCCCTCAGTCTCTCGCTTCCTCTCCCTAGCCTCCTCCTTCAACCTCCACCTTTGGACCAACTCCCCCACCCATACTAATGGCCATTCTCTTGATCTTGTCCTCTCTAGAAACTGCTCTGTCGCTGATCTCTCCTTCGATCCTCATCCTATATCAGACCACTTCCTTGCCTCTTTCAACATTTCCCACTGTCCCCCCTCCTCTTCCCCTTCTCTACGCCCCTTCCGTGACCTTCAAGCTATTGATCCCCTGGACTTTGCCTCCTCTCTCTCTCCCCTTCTTCCTACAGTCTTCTCTTCCTCCTCCCCTGACTCCGCTGTCTCTGCTCTCAACGCCTCTCTCTCCTCCACACTTGACTCCCATGCCCCTCTCTCTTCCCGCCCTGCCTTCTCCCACAACCCCCGTCCTTGGCTCACCCCTAGTATCCGCCACCTCCGTTCTTGCACTCGTGCTGCTGAACGACTCTGGCGCAAATCCCATTCTCACGCTGACTTCCTTCACTTCAAATTCTGTCTCTCCACCCTTACTTCTGCTATCTCCCTTGCTAGACAACACTACTATGCCTCCCGCATTGAGTCCTGTTCTCGGGACCCTCGCCGCCTGTTCTCTACCTTTGACTCCCTCCTCAAGCCTCCCTGTCCTCCCCCTCCTTCTTCCCTTTCTGCTCAGGATCTTGCCTCCTTCTTCACCTCCAAGATAGACAAGATCCGCCTCGACATCGCTTCCCACTCCTCTCTTCCCACTCCCACCCCTCTCCCTCCTCCCCCTCCTTCTCTCATGTCCTCCTTCTCCCCTGCCTCCCTTAAGGAAATCTCCTCTCTGCTCTCCTCCTCCAACCCTTCCACTTGCCCCCTTGATCCCATTCCTTCCCGCCTCCTCACCTCCATTACTCCCACTGTCGCCCCTTCCTTCCTGCACATCATCAACCTCTCCCTCTCTACTGGCTCTTTCCCTTCTGCCTTCAAACATGCCACAGTCTCTCCTATTCTCAAAAAGTCCACTCTTGACCCCTCTGACCCTTCTAGCTATCGTCCTGTCTCACTCCTTCCTTTTGCTTCCAAGCTGCTTGAACGTGTTGTCTACTCCCGCTGCCTTGACTTCCTATCCTCCAACTCCTCCCTTGACCCCCTCCAATCTGGCTTCCGCCCCCTTCATTCTACTGAAACTGCTCTCGCTAAGATCACCAACGATCTTCTGGTGGCTAAATCTAAACGTCTCTATTCCATTCTTGTCCTCCTTGATCTCTCTGCTGCCTTCGATACTGTTGACCACTCACTCTTGCTGGATTCCCTTCACTCCCTTGGCTTTTGTGGCTCTGTCCATAACTGGTTCTCCTCCTACCTCTCTGACCGCTCCTTTAATGTGTCTCTCTCCAACTCCGCCTCCTCCTCCTTCCCCCTCTCAGTTGGTGTTCCTCAAGGCTCTGTTCTTGGCCCTCTCCTCTTCTCGATCTATACCTCATCCTTAGGCAAACTCATTGCCTCCCATGGCTTCCAATACCACCTCTATGCTGATGACACTCAACTCTATCTCTCTACTCCCTCTCTCTCTCCCTCTGTTCAAGCTCGTCTCATCAACTGTCTCTCTGACATCTCTACCTGGATGTCTCAACGTCAACTCAAACTCAACATGGCTAAAACTGAACTCCTTATCTTCCCCCCTCATCCTTCCTCTCCTTCCTCACTGTCAATAACTATTGATGGAGTCACCATCCTGCCTGTCCCCCAAGCCCGTAGCCTAGGCTTCATCTTTGACTCAGCCCTTTCTTTTAAACCCTACATTGACTCTGTTGCTAAATCCTGTCGCTTCTCCCTCCATAACATTGCTAAGATTCGCCCTTTTCTCTCTGTCTCGTCTGCCAAAACTCTTGTTCATGCTCTGGTCATCTCTCGCCTCGATTACTGTAACCTCCTTCTCACTGGCCTTCCCCGGTCTCACCTTTCTCCCCTCATCTCTGTCCAAAACTCTGCTGCCAGGGTCATCTACCTCGCCAGTCGCTTCGACCATGTGCAGCCCCTCCTCTCTTCGCTTCACTGGCTTCCCCTTCCTGAACGAATCCTGCACAAGCTCCTAGTCTTCACCTATAAAGCTCTTCACAACCTTGCTCCCCCCTACCTCTCTGCACTTATCGCCCTCCATACTCCAGCCCGTGCACTTCGCTCCTCCTCTGTCCCTTCTCTCACCCTTCCACGCCTTCCCTGCTCCCCTAAGCGCCTTCGTCCCTTCTCACTTGCTGCCCCCCATGCCTGGAACTCCCTCCCTGTCCACATCCGCCTTGCCCCCTCCCTTCATACCTTCAAATCTCTCCTTAAAACTCACCTCTTTCGCTCTGCTCTGTCTGACTCTTTATCCTGCTGAGCCACTATTCCTATACCTACGATCGGTTTACCCTTATCCTTGCAACATGGACCTGCCTGCTGTCATTCTCATCGTAACCAAGCCAAGTACGTGCACTTGAGACCTCGCATCTTCATGAATGTTAGACCCCTTGTCTCTCCCTCTGTTCCCCTTCCTAAGTCTCTCCCCCAGCTCCTGTCTCTCAGATTGTAAGCCCTAGGGGCAGGGACCGTGTCTATTTTATTACTTTGTAAAATGCCAGGTACACTGCTTGCGCTATATAAATGTTTGTTAATAATAATAATAATAATAATCAGAGGGAGCTCTCTGCTCACATTACTGCCCCTGGAGGAATGAGTTGTAACAGTTCATTTATGGCCATTTCAGTGAGACTAATCATGATCATAGAAATGCGGACATATAAATGAAGCTGAAGTGTCTTGCTGAATTAGGACTCATGTGACTAAGCTAAGCAAATATATGAGTTAGAGAAATCTGTGAAATAAAGAGTGTGGAATTTCACACTGCCACTTTTCTAACTACAAATCAACTATAAATAGTGAAAATATGGAGAGTCTTTCATCTCGTTTGTTATCTCCAAACTCAGTTTCCTTACTGGTTAAATCCCACTTGCATATTTTTTTCTATTTTTAGAACTTGGAGGTGAAAACTTAATTATGGACATGTAGATGTTACTGTTACAGCAGAGAAAGTAAAATGGCTGATGAAATACAATTTCAAAAGTCTGGCTGTAAAATACTTGTCACTTCAACAAACAAACACAATAGAAACACATATGTTGCAATATCTGTCCTGACATTGGGTGTTTTTTGACAAGTGCCTCCCCATCCGTTACCCACCCATCACCATGGATGTTGCAGGGCTGCATAGGGTGCTAATGTGGGTGGAGAGGCGCTTGTCTAAAATACCCATTGAGTCTAGCCTCCTCTAGTTACATGGGTTTGCAGTAGGAGTGTGCATCAGGGACCTTTTGGTTTTCACTTTTGTTATTAAAATGTTAGTTTCTCTGTTTTTTGTTGTTGAGAATTTTCATTTTCAAGTTTCATTTTGCATTGGTTTCAATAGCAAATGTATTTCTGGCTATAACGTCTTCATTTTTCAGCTGATTTGCATGAAATTTGGAACGCTTGTACCCCTCACCCAAGGGATAATCCCTGCCATGTTTCATAAAGAGTGGATTAAGGGGTCAGATTTGATAAGCAATTTAGGTTTTGTGGTTTGCACACACATTTCCACCTATAGCATCTTTGTTTTCCATCCAATTTGGATGACATTTGGACTTTTTGTACTCCTCATGCAAGGGATCATCCCTGCCAAATTTCAGAAAGATTGGATAAAGGGTCCTGATTTTATTTATTTATTTAGGTTTATATCCCACCCTTCCCTCAAAAAGGCTCAAGGCAGCGTACAAAATAAGTCATATAAAAACATATGAACACATGTAAAAGATAAACATTAAAATAGAAACATAATCCCAAACCCCCAACCAACCCCAGTCCCCTCACAACACCCACCTAATACCACTTCCCCATTCCCAAATCCATCCTCCCACTCCACCCCCACCCCCACAGCCACTCCAATTCAGTCCCTGCTACCAGAATGGTCAGAACAGAATGGTCTTACGTTGCCTCTGGAAGGCTGCCAGACTTCAACACAGATGGACCTCCTGGGGGAGGGAGATCCACAGCAAAGGTGTGACAGTCGAGAATACCCTCCTCATAGGCTGTTTTTATACTAGCTGCGAGAGTATGGGGGGAGGGTGTGCGTGCCGCAGCATGGGGAGCACATGTGTGCTGGTGCACGTGGGTGCACACCCACCCCACCATGCATCCCCACTCACGGAGCAACCTCCGTTTTCGCTGGTTACTCTGTTAGTGGGGATGCATGGGTCACGAGAGTGCCCCCCCCCACTCACTGGCCACTACATGCACACAGGTAGCACCCACTCATGCCCATGCAGCAGATCTGTGTGGGCATGAGTGGAACCATTTCGTGTAAAAACGGCCATGAAACAGCCGCCCCGAGCTGTTTCAGGAGGGGTGGGGTATAAATGTAATAAATAAATGGTTGAGACCTGGCAAAAAAACAGTCTCCAGGAGGGTGCCCACAGCTGACCGCAGACGCCAGAGATGGGGAACCAGGCAATTCCTCAGATAAATGGAGCCCAGGCCATTTAGGACTTTAAAACTCATCACCAGCACCTTGAATTGGGCCCAGAAGACTTTTGGCAGCCAGTACAGTGTACGGAGCACCAGTGTTGTGTGTGCACGGTGACCCATAAGGAAGCGAGCCACCACATTCTGCACCAGCTGAAGCCTTCACCAAGAGCAGCCCCACATAGAGCACATTGCAATAGTCTAGCCTCGGGGTCATGAAAGCATAGATGACAGTGGCCAGAACTCAGTCCAAGAGAAAAGACTGCAGCCTTCTCACCAGATGGAGTTGGCAAAAAGTGCTCTTGCCCATTGCCACCTGGCAATCCAGGCACAGTAAGGGATTCAGAAGCGCTCCGAGGGTACGAACCTGATCAACCAGAGGGGGCCAGACCCCATCAATTAGAGGAGTATTAATTCCCTCAAGGGCACAAGGCCAGCCAACCATCATCACCTCAGTCTTGTCAGGAGTTAGCTTCATTCGACTCACCCTCATCCAGTCCCCCACCGCAGCCTGGTAGCAGGTAAGCACCGAGATTGCAGGACCTGTTTTGGATGAAAAAGAGAGAGAGAGCTACTGATGGCACCTCACCCCAAAACCTCTGAATGACCTCATCCAGCAGCTGCATATATACATTGAACAAGAGGGGAGACAGAATGGAACCCTTCGGGACTCCACAAGGGAAATCCCAAGGAGATGATGAGCAATTGCCCATCCCCACCCACTGAGACCTCCTGACCAAGAATCAGTGGAAGCACTCAAGAACAGTCCCTCCAGCCAGGTCCCACAGACGAGTCAACAACACCTCATGATCAATGGTATCAAAAGCCACTGAAAGATATAATAAAATCAACAGGGTAGAATTCCCCCAGTCTAATTCCAGGTAAAGGTCATCGACCAAGGCCACAAGTGCAGTCTCTGTGCTATGCCCAGGACGGAAACTAGACTGCAAAGGGTTCAGGAATCCAATAGTATCAAGATGCGCCTTGAACTGACATGCCATCGTCTGTTTAATAACCTTCCCTAAAAAGGGAAGGTTAGAGACAGACCGATAGCTGGCAGGGGAATCAGCATCCAATGATGGCTTCTTAAGCAGAGGATGAACAATCACTGCCTTAAGGCAGCTCGGCACTCCACCCTCCCAAATGGAGGCATTGATCATCCCAGCCAGCAAGAGCCCCAACATCTCCTAGCTGGCTTTCACAAGCCAGGACAGGCATGGATCTAATTCACAACTTGCGGCTCTCACAACCCCCAGCATCTCCTCCATATCGGTGGGTGACAACAGCTGAAACTGATACCCAAAAAAAGGACAAGACTCGGCTTCCATAACCCCCAGCTCTGACTGTGCACCAGAAACGGTCATGCCGAGATTGTTGTGAATACGATCAATTTTATCTAAAGAAGTAATCAATAAAAGTGGGAAAGCAGGCACTTTATACCTCCAGTTCCCAGTGGAGACAGACTGGACTGACCAAACCCCTTACCATCTGGAAAAGCTCTGCTGGACGCAACTTCGTAAATGCTATGATGGCAGCGAAGAAAGCCTTCTTTGCTGCCATCACAACCACGGCATAGTCTTTCAAAAATGATCTATGTTGCAATCGACCAGATTCAGCTTGAGTCCAGCACCATCTGTGCTCCAACTGCCTACCCTCCCACTTCTGCTGTCACAGGCCCTCTGTGTACCACGGGGATCTGTGTTGGTGCAGCAGTGGGAGTGGATGCCTGGAAGCCACTGTGTCAATGACCTCAGACACTAGCAGGGGCGGCTGGTGGGTTTTGAGGTTGGTGGGGCAGTAAGGCCGTTGAGCCTAGGGGCGGAGCCAGGGCAACAGTAGGCAGAGCCAGGGCAATGGTAGGCCAGTGGCATGGCATAACCCAGCAGCAAAGAGTTCCCAGGATTAACATTGGATGGGCATTACATTACTTAATGCTGGGAACGCTGCTGTGTGAAGCACTGCCACCGGGGAATAGAGAACCCTCTTACTGGGGTCCTATATGCTCTCTTTTTCCCACCGGGTCCAAATTAATCATAGTAGGTTAAAAAAATAGATCACGTTGCCATCGCCTACCTTTATCCTGAACCCTCAATTCCTCAATTTTCATGGCATGCTTGGCCACCTGTAGCCTTCTGAAGGTGTAGGCTTTGGGACAGGCCTTCCTTCTGGCTTGGAGAACTTGGGAGGACTGAGTTAGCTCCCTGTTGTGCGACAAGCCAAATCAGAAGAGAATGAAAGGGAAGAGAAAGACAGAACAGAGGAGAAGTAAGAGGGAAAGGGTTTGGTTTTGGAGCACCAGAAGAGGAAGGGCGAAGAGATGGGTTCAGTGGGGAACAGGGGAAAAGGGTTTCCTTGTTGTCTGCAGCCTTCTTTTCTGCCGTGCTCCTACCTACTTTCTCCTACGTTCACAAGGAGAGCGAGGCGAGGTGTGGAATCATGCTAGATCTCAGAAAAATTGGATAGAAAAAATAAGCAAATAACTTTAGATGTTTGCATTTTGAATGCCATTTTAAATTTTGCTGCTTTGTAGACCTCTCTGCCAAAGAAGAGGTCCAAGACCCTCCCAATCCCCATGCCATCACTTACCATTATCCTGAACACTCTTCATTTTCATGCTCTCCCTCCAGCAGACCAGCATCAGCTCCAACTTACAAAATGCCTGGCTGCCCAAGCATAAGCACACAAGCCATTTTCCTTTTTTTAAAGTTTGGCCCCATTGGGGGCTCCCCCATTACCATCATAGCAGCCAGCCCCTCCAACAGACCAGCATCAGCTCCAACTTACAAAAGGCCTGGCTCCCCAAGCACAAGTACACAGGCCCTTTTTGTTTTGTTTTTTAAAGTTTGGCCCCCTTCCAGGCTCCTCCATTGCCACCACAGCGGGCCCCTCCAGTCCAACCCCAGCCCCACTGCTCAGCCAGACTCCCCGTGTCCCACCCCCACCGTGTCTCTCAGTTCAACCACTCCCCCCACTTAGGGTTGCCATAGATGCAAATTTTTAGAAGGCACTTATGAGATATACAGGTTGCAGGGCTGCAGTGGTTCCAATACAGCCCTGCACCCTGCATATCTCATAAATGCTCTCTTACAATTTGCATCTATGGCAACCCTCCCCATACTCCATTGCCCAGCCAGAGCCCCCCCCCACTCGCCCAGTGCACCCCACTCCACACCACCCCCTCCCCCATGTCTACCAGTGCAACCACCTCCCCCGAAACTCCCCCCCCCGGCAGCTGGCAGTACAATCATATTTTATCCAGCAACCTCCAGCTTACAGCACACACACCATCAACAATTATAATTAAAACATACTATAACTCACAATTTAAAAATTAAATTAAAAAATCCTAAAAATACAAGAAATATACTAAATGGGCAGAACCAATCTGTATGTAATTACTATATGTGATATATCATCCCATAATAATCACTATATCCCCCTCTTCCCAAGACAAGTCCCCCCCAGCCCCGCCCCCCCCAAAAGCAAAGGCCAAGCCCCAGCCGGGTCCCCAACATACTCACCATCAGCAGGACTGAGCACAGACAGGGTAGGCTGAGCTCGGCAGCGTCTTCTTCCCCACTCGAGCGAGGACAAGATGAGGGCTTCAACGATTATGGACCCACTTGGCACTGCCAAGTGGGTGGTGGCACACTACACTGCCTAACTTGCTTCCTTGAGATTATTATTATTAAAAATAATAAAATACTATCTATCTAATCTAACAGTGAATTAATCCCGGAATGGATTGAAAAAGATTCAGCCGGATGGCCAACAGCAAACTCACTCTCCAAGAACCAACTGAGTCAGACTCAGAAATTGAGAGAGAATAAAATGGCGCCTGGTGGAATCAACTTATATGCTCTCTGTCTCTGTGCTCAGGCAGCCCCCACCCTCTCACACCACGTGAGCGAGAATAAGCCCGTGCTGAGACAAATTTAAAGTAAACACTAAACAGTCAGTCAGTCACAAGCACTCTCCCCCTCCCCCAGTCCTCTCCCCCCCTCCCCTGCTGCTCCACCGGCCAATAATAATCACACACACACAAACTCCATCCCCATCCCCATCCATTGCTCCCCACCCCCAGGCGCCAAGGGCTATAGACCAATATACATTACTAGGCTGCCGGTTTTCTCACCGTAGACCTCAATGGAACACTGCCCCCATGCGATCCAGTGGCTGGCAACGCGTGCTGATTGGTCAATGGTGAACACGCTCTGGGACGGCACTCTCTAGCTGCCCAATGCATGTTCTTAAGTGTTTTGCCCCTAAGCAGCCTCTGTGATCGATCATTCATTGCCACTGCCAGCCATTACCAGGAAATCCCCGCCTCCCCCCCCCCGCCTCATCACACATCTGGTCCATAGCATCGGTATCTTCATGATTGTGCATGCGCAGAGCAAAGCAACACGCTCACGCAATCATGCACCTGGAAGTTTGGAGTGCCGGAGCGACTTCTACAGCCGCACTGGGACTCTGAACTCGCCGTGCAGTGCTGGAAGAACCTGGGAAAAGAAAAGGCAAGCGCCGTTGGTGCGTGGCTAGACAAATGGGGGCGCAGAGGCCAGTAGGGGCACTGTCCCTGGCGCCCTGGGGCTGAAGTCGCCACTGGACATTAGGAGCTAATAGACAACCATGACAAGGGTTTCACCTTCACATGCCAGTCATAGGATCCCCTGATTCTAGGCCAGTGCAGAAAATCAAATCCAGCATGCGTCCCCTCTCATGTGTTGGGCCCAGTACCACCTGGGATAGACCCATGGTTTCCATGGAGTCAATGAACTTCTGCTCTGCTCCGTAAAGGCTAGCCTCGGCATGGATGTTGAAGTCCCCAACTTGGCCTGACTTAGGTAAGCAAACTATAAGTCTGGGCAACTGCAACACCACCTCAGAGACCAGCTCAGCTAGAGCAGTCAGGGAGACTGTGGTTCAGTGGGGTGCTTAGTATACAAGCAGGATCCCTAACCTATCCCCAACCAAATCAAACACTAGATGAACAGACTCCATGCAAGACAAATTCAGTACTGGAAACATCAGGAAGGACAACGAATCCTTAAAAATCACGACTTCTCCCCCACCCCCTGAGCTCCAGACCTAGTCTGATGCTGCACAGAGTACCCAGCCGGCACCAGGTCAGCTGAAATCACCCCCGACTCATCGTCTAGCCAGGTCTTCATTATACATGCAAGGACAACAGCTCCATCCAGGATAATCTCCTGGATGGACGTTGATTTATCTGCCACTGACCTTGCATTCAGTCTCAGGGCCCCATCAGCCTCAACCCCCCAAAATCCCAGGTCAAGGGGGGGATTGGAGAGGGGGACAGAGAAGGTCTCTCCTACCTCTGCAGATATTGTATCCTCCGCCCCCCAACCATACCGCCCCCTGCCCCACATGACCTCAATTGCTGCCCCCTGTCCCCAGAAAAGATGCCAGATGAACTAGGAGGGTCCACCATGTCCAGTACTTCCAGAGACAGTACCGTTGGGGTGGCAGTGGGGTCTATCCCACCCTCCTGACCTACCCCCTCAACTCTATCCCTGCCACAGCCCCCTCCTCTCACAGGGAGCCCTCCCCAACCAAGTCCCTGCTCCCCATGTATGAACCCCCCCTCTCACTGGGGGATTCAGACATAAACCATTCCCCTCCCAACCTCTTCCCCCCTGCCTGTAACCCCCCTCTCACAGGGAGGGCGGCATGGCATCCCCACTCCTCTCCTCCCCTGTACTAAACACCCCCTCTCCCACCCTAATATATACCCCTGCTTCCTTGTGGCTACACCCCCACTCTCACAAGGGGTCATGGCACAATCCTCCACCCCTGCCAATAACTACCTCTCTTACTGGTGGGTTGTGGCAATCCCAACCTCTCAACCCATGCCAGATCCCTTGTGCCCACAAACAACCTTTCTCACAAAGGGGTCATGGCACAATCTTCCACCTACCCTCCATCCATACCCACTAGAGGGCTGTAACACCACCAACCCACCTCCCTGTCAATACCCCTGTCACATTAAATTTTAGAAGTAATTTAATTGTTTCATGGTTTGCACACACATTTCCAGCTATAACATCTTTGTTTTCCATCCAATTTTGATATTTGGATAGGGTATTCCCTTCATGTAAGGGATCATCCTTTCCAAATATTGGATAATGGTTCCCAGTTTTATAAGCAATGGTTTATAATTTTAACAGAAGTTGAAAATTTCCTTAAATCACTTGCAGGTGTTGCCTCTGTTTAAATTACAGAGGTTTTACTAGATTCAGAGATCTGCTTTTTGGAGCATTTGTAGAGAGGGTGAAGAAGACAGGAGGAGGTGGGCAGAGTAGACAAGGAGCAAGTGCCAGAGGGACTGGTATTGGCACATGCTTCAGTCATTCGCACCCCAAAGTATGTGGTGGCATACATTGGGGAGCAGAGGTGCAGAGCTCTGCTTTTATTAGCACTTACAGTGAGGCTGAATACTTCAGCACACAAAGTCATATACACAGTGCACTGAGCCAGCCTACAGGCCACACAAGATCTAGCCATGGTGGGGGCTGTGCAGCTTGGCAAAAGCTTATATTTGCTCCCCAATGCCCACCACCAAGCCTCCCTGATTACAGTGATTGGGTATTGGCAAGTTGGAAGCCTGGGCAGTATCTCCAGAGAATGAGCCTATCCCAGGGATTCTCTTGTGTTTGTCACAGTGGTATAAGATGGGTTTGTAATGTCAATTGACCAGCAGAAATGTCAATCATATATCCTCATTCTTGGCTGTGTCCTACTCCAACCCCCCTGCTTGTTACTGGGAAGCTGGAATCATCTGCTTAGGGAAGAGCCAATAAAGAATTCTCTCATGTCCTCTGTCACAGTGCTGTCATTTTTTCCCCATAAAAATGAAAGTGAATTGCATACCCCTGGTTTGCAGCCTTGCAGTGTTCCTGGATCCCTCGCTGCACCTGGAATTAGGTCGCTGCAGTGGGCAGGAGCGCTTTAGTTTTTACCAACTCCATCTGGTGAAGAGGCTGAGGCCTTTTGATTCCGATCTGGCCACTGTCATCCATACTTTTATCGCCTCTCTAGTGAGATTACTGCAATGCGCTGGTGCGCTCTATGTGGGGCCGCTCTTGATGACTGGAAACTGCAGCTGGTGCAGAATGTGTGGGTAACCTTGAGTACATTACACCTGTGCTTTAAAGTCTGCACTGGCTACCAATTGGTTTTCTGACACAATTCAAGGTGCTGGTTTTGACCTTTAAAACCCTAAAAAGCCTGGTACCCACATAGCTGAAAGACTGCCTCTTTCACTGGGCTCCATCACAGTCACTGTAGTTGGCTGGGAGCACACAGTTGCACAAATGCCAGCCAGGTTCATGCAGCAAGGGTGCCGGTGCCTAGAGAGGCATTCTTGGTTGCTGCCTCTTCCCTTGCATATTCATCTGAGCCTGAAAGTTTCCTAGAGGCAATGTAAGAACTTTCTTTTTAGCAAAGCTTTTGGCAGGCAAAGATAGGGGTTGAGGTTTTAGGGGATGATTATATGTTTTTATGTGTTTAATCTGCCCTGAGCCTTATGGGAAAGGCAGGGTATACATTTATGTATTTATAAACTTAAATAGAGTTTGGAGATAAGCAACAGTTAAGAAAGTAGGAGTGGGGCAGTGGAGTTAGAGGCCCAGGCTCATGACTGGCCCAGACTAATGCACCATTTAAAGCCCCTAACAATGTTAACACTGTCTTTGGATTACTGCTTAGAAAAAAAAACAAAATTCAGAAACCACATGTTCCTCAGAGGACACACTAGAAGCAGCAGATGGTGCACTTTCTCTTACCTAGAACTGAACGGATGTCCCAGGGAGTAAGGTTTAAAGAAAGTGGGAATGGGGCAGTGGAGTAGCACACCCAGACTCGTGCTATTTAAGGGACCCCCATAACAGCAAGGAAGCAATGGGTAAAAACAGATGACAGAGGCCTTCTATGTAGGTGCCGACAGATATTGGCCCAGGATTGCCCCAGGTCACCAGCACAGTCTGGTCCACCATGGCCCGCTACTGTGGCTTGCTGTCATTGGCCACCATGGTTGCCTGTCATGGCTGGGTATGGGACAGGGCTGGCTGGCCCTGGTTCAGCATGCTCCCTGCCCTCCCTGGTGCCCCGGCCATGAGCATGTCTGTATGACGCCCCAGTCCGGGCCGTGTTCACCATGGCTTCCCACCATGCAGCTGGCACTTCTGTTTTCACCCAATGTCTTTCTAAGTGGTGGTCCTCCAGGCCAGCCTCCGCCTCCCCCAGCAAAGGTGGTGGTGCTGTCCTGGCCCCCAGTGCGGTCCCCCAGAGTGGCAGCAACACCACCATGAAGGAGGTTTTAAGAGTTCCACCCCTGCACACTCTGAAAACTTCCTTCTATATAGGGCCCTTTGCAAGCAACCTGTGCGCCACAAGAATATTTTCAGAATATTGGACCCATTTCCTCCTCCACCTCCCGCTCTGAAAGTGATCAGGCCACTTAAAGAGGACTCCCCACCCCTCCCCCTGAGTCTAAGACTTGGACTCCACTTGAGCCCCCTTGCTGCATGGTAGCTACGCCCTTGGAATGGGGAGCTCTCCATCCTGGCTTAGGTAAGCAATTCCCCTCTTATTAGCTGATGTATTGACAGCTCTCCCTCCTGTTTCAAACTAATTAACCAATGCTAAGGTATTGGTTGCTGATCAAAGTAAATTTTTCTCTATGAGGCATAAAAACATAGATCATTAAAGATAAAATGTGTAAGTTGTTAAAAATTGCATGGTTCTTTGTGAAACAGAAATGTGCTTAGTGCCAGTATCCTTGTTAAACTCTGTTTTTTATAATAAATTATGTACCCTAAATGTTTTATACTTTTTCGGTTCTACACACATCCTGACCTAGATCATTGTGTAATGTTAATGACGTGATACAAACAGCTGACTACAGCCCATTTGTCGTTTCTTTGCAGACAGTTAATTATAGGGGATGGGGGGGGAGTTGGTGGGTGGGTTTGGGGTAGGGGTGCGAGGGGGGGTTGGAAGTGGGAAATGGTATTGGGTGGGTTTTGTAGGGGATTTGGGGGGTTGGTTTTGTATTTTACTGTTTTTTATGATCAGTGAGCTGCCCTGAGCCTATGGGAAGGGCGGGATAAAAAATTGATTAAATAAATAAATAAAAGAATGTGCTGTGGGGGCCT
This sequence comes from Sphenodon punctatus, assembly GCA_003113815.1. Classification (NCBI taxonomy): domain Eukaryota; kingdom Metazoa; phylum Chordata; class Lepidosauria; order Sphenodontia; family Sphenodontidae; genus Sphenodon; species Sphenodon punctatus. Next base: position 3,405,590 of record QEPC01008443.1, on the reverse strand, counting down.
TCAGACAAAAGGTGATATATAAAAGTGCATTATTAGTTATCCATCTGTAAAATCCAGACCCAAAGCTAATGTTGTGGTCATATGAACACCACAGAAATAAATAATGCTTCAATAGTCATATGAACCTATATCTGTCTTGTTTTTACCCAAAGATCCTGAGAGAGTTAGAAAGGCTTCACATCCCAGTTTTGCAATACAATAGGGATGGCATTTAAAATGCAATTAAGTATTAAAACTGGATTTAGACTGTTGATAGGATCAGCAAGAGATTATAGTGCTGGCTTGAAAGAAAGGGTAGCCTTGCGGTCAAGACTCGAGATCGGGGCTAGTGAGCCGGAGTCTTTTCATAGATATCTTATGCAATCTTGGGTAAGACATTTGATCTCCCTGAGCCTCAGTTTCCCATAGTAAAAACAGAGATTATATTTCGCTACCTGACAGGAATGTTCTGAGAATAAATTAATTAGCATGGACATAGCTGCAACTAGGACAACACAGACTGTAGTTAGCTGCCAGCACTTTAAGCATCACGTCAGTTCTGTGCAGGATTAGATTACATAGTGATTAAAATACTGCTGGCTGCTGTACAATATTGTTCCCATCACGATTCCCCTCTGTGAATCTGTCCTGCAAACATTTTAAGGCTGAAAAAACTGGGCCGAAAACTAATAAACACAGTTCAAAGGTAAGTTTGGTTTTGGAAGCATAAAGCTGTGAGCAGCTAGTTGCTCATAACATTAAACACACTTTAGTGAACAGTATAATAGCCATTATCGCACTAAAGAGTACAGTGAGTAGACTTATCTCTCAAACTGAAATTAGCAGCGGCGCTCCAAGATGTTCCAGAGCACTGCTCGTGGGGCTGCCCCCTGCTCTGCTTGAACTGTTTTTGGCAGGTCCGAACAGACAGGAAGGGCATTGTTGGTGGCCGCTCCATCACTGTGGAATGCCCTCCCGGCAGAGGTCCATCACAGCCCAGACCTCTTTTCCGCCAGCGTTGTAAGACCTGGTTCTTCCGCCAGGCATTTGGCGGGGGGAGAGAGGGAGGGTAGGATGGGATGATGTTTTTTTTGGGGGGGGGGGGTAATATTGTACAGTCCTATGTTTTGAATTCTTTATTATGCAATTTTGTTGTAATGACTTTTTAGTATTTTATTGTAAGCTGCCCCAAGTCACCTTTTGGTCAGAGGGGCGGGGTAAAAATATATCTATAAATAAATAAACATCTGGTGGGGCATCTTTTCTGGGGATGAAATTGCCATTTTCTGTGTTCTAGATTGGTATTGAAACTTTCCTGTTGTGTCAATATGAGCTTCTTTTCATTGTTTAACTTTGAGTTAGCTTGTTTGTTAGTCTCTTCCTGTAATATATACACAGAGGTACACACACACGCATGGGCGCGCACACAACTTCCTTGAGGAGAAGAGATGAATTATTTTATTTGTATTATTCTGCTCATCAGATTAATAATTTTACAAAGAAATAAATAACCTCTAGGGAAGTAAATCAGCATGTTCTTGTGCTCCTTTACATGCCATTTCTGCACCTATAGAAGTTATTGTGGTGGTAATGTAGTGGGATAATAACATGGCCGAAGACATTCTGCCAGTTTTCTTTTGTGTGCTTTCAGAATAAATATGGCTGTAGATAATCATTAATCAACATTAGGAAAAGAACAATTCTGGCTCGCATCTCCCTTTGCATTCCTGTAGTTTCTGTTTATTGTAGCATTTATTTTGTAAACAAATTTGTATAGCTTAAAAGATGCATTCTATGTATTATTTCCTGTATTAAATTTTTAGAAATTATGATAAAGTAATTTGGTTCTATTGACAAATCAATACAAAAGAGATTGGTACTCTGTGTTCAGAAAAGTGTTAAATATATTTCATTTTCAACTTATTTTATGATTAAGAGTTCATCTTATAATGCTCATATAATGCTCATATTTATCAGCACTAGCTGAAAAATATGATTGGATGTGAATGTTCCAACTTATTTGCTTTCTTACTGTTAAACTAAGATGACATCCAGAAAAGACATACTCAAAGGCATCTTCTTTAAGTGAGACTAAATTGTAGTAATGATAAGTTTCTAATTTAGCTATACACACAACTCTGAAAATGTTGCTGGCATTTTTGCCAAATAGGATATTTTTCTAGTTTTAAATTTCATTAGAAGAGTTTTTTTGCATTTAGACATGTCTTAACAGACATACTTTCCTCAGCTTCCAGTGTGTAGTTATTGCATTTATGCATTCAACTTCTTAGTCAAGTGATGCTATTTTTTTTCTGCTGCAGCCTGACAGCCACTAATAATAACACATGAGGACAGTCAGACAAAATGAAGACAAATGCTGCTTGTCGCAGCAGAATCATAATGTCTCCAGACTCAGTAAAGACAGTCTAACTGCACGTGGATGCTCTTTAAAGCTTACTTAGACCTGTGGTTTTTCCCTGTGGTTTTTTTTTAAAAAACAACAACAAAACAAAACAAACACACACACACACACACACAAACACTGTGAAGAAATACATTAAGGCAACATATGGGCCTGTTAGTTAGCCAAAACAATGTGGAGCCATGGAGAATAGAGATTGCAATGCACAGATGGATATTGTAAAATATTCATGAGCAGCATAACAGATCTAAAAGGTAAATTTTAGTCAAAATTCAAGTGGAAAGAATAGAAAATACTTAAGAACTAAGCTTTACAAAATTGTTAAAATCACATAATATGAGACATTGTGACTATTGTACATATGTGTTCATTCCATAATGTGACAATCAGGCTTCATCATCCAGCAGTAATTATGTCTATATGGATTTATGCCATCAGAAGTGGATTGCTGATAAACAATAGCACTTTGCTTCTACTTGATGTAAACGCTGCAGTATTAAATATCCATATTATTTCCAGTTCAATATTAGAAAATGTCAGTCATTGTGACAAGTCTGGGAAGAGACAGCACATTGAGAAGTCCTCTGTGTAGTCAAGTGCTTAGTTAAATAACCAGACTTCTGTGTTACATTACTTTGTTGTTAAAATCAGGTTGTGAGCAGAAAATGGATAGTTTTCTCCTCTAAGCTTGTGTTCTCCTAACAAAAGTAGAAACATTGCTAGAGCAGACATCAACTACTCAGAGCGCACATTGGGCTACCATGAGAGTAGTCAGCTCGGGGTAATGTTTGCCCTCAGTTTGCATGGGAATAATTGAAGGTAGAATTTGTCCTGTTGTGATTAAAATATCACATATACATTTTGTTGACACCCCTGCTTTTTAAACAATCACTTTAGGAAGATGTTTTAGTGCTCTTTTGTTGTTGTCCTTTTCAAAAAGCCCTTGTATTATAGATCTTACCACTGGAAAGGTGTTATCTGAAAAAACTAATTTGCCATAAACCCATATATTCTCTCTCTCTCTCTCTCAGCAATCTCAGCAATGGATATTTCCTTTCCTTCAGTCCGTTTATTCGGACCCAGGGAACGATCTCCCTCGCGTCTACTAGGAGGCAGCACAGACTTTCAACTGGGCATGCGTAGGGAGAGCACGCCCTTGCTTTTCCAGTTGAAAGTCTGCCTCTGAATCCACAGGATGTGCAGTAGGGGTGCTCTGCACCCATCTAGACTTTCTTGCCCTTTCTCTCCCTCTGAGAGAGGGGGCCAGTTCTTTATTAGGGCTTTCTTGCAACAAGCGTTTAAAGCGGCCCAGCCGCTCCAACATCTCTCCCCCCAGTGGCGGCCCCTGGGTACGGCCCGGGGTTCCTCAGATACTAGGGTTCGGGCCCACAGGTACGACCCTCCGCTTTAACAGTATCTGAGATGGCAGAGACTGCCAAGACACGCAGAGCGGCCAGTGCAGAGAAGGCCCCGTTTCGCCGGCGCACAAAAACAAAACCGCGCCAGAGCTTCCCACCCAGACCATGGCCCGAGACAGAGGAGCCATGCAACATGTCTGAGACTGGCCCGGAGGGGCTGGATGAAGAAGAGGAGGACGCAGCCACCTCTGCCTCCTCACAAGTAAGAAGAGCCCCCGCTATGGACCGGATCCAGCGACTCCAGCTGGACGCTTTAAAATCTATGATGGACGTACTGGCCCATATTGAAGGCAACCAAAGAAGGGCTCGAAAATGTAAACAACCCTCTCAGCCCTCTCCCCCCTGGAAATCTTCCTTTAAGGGAGCATCACGGGCAGCCAGCAAGGGCAAACACAAGGGCCCCCGTAAGCCCCCCTGCGGGTACTCTCTCAAGGACCTCCTCAGCTCCTCTTTGGAGTCTCCCACAGAGGAAGGGGAGTTATTGGAGTTGGGCTCGGACTCAGACACACACACCCCGCCAGCCCCCCTCCAAGAAGCACAAAGTGGCCACACGAGCCAGAGCCCCTCCGCCCACTGCCTCCTTTTCTTCAGAAGATTCCAATTCTGACACTGTCGACTGCTCCTCCCAAGACTGGGACGCCCCAGAATGGGAGGCGATCCTCTCCAGGGGCCCCAGGGATTTGGGCAGAGAACTCCCCTCTGATCAGGGCCCCAAACTTTTAAGGAAGGCAGAGAGAGTGCTGTGAATCACTCCGAGCACCCCAAAGAAAAAGGACTCTGACTCTGATGACGAGGAATAGACAGAGACCATATCCCCAGGCTCCACAGCAGCTGTAAGGGGGTTACTCTGGATCGGGCTTTTGAAAAAATAATTAGGGCCCAATGGAAACAACCCACAAAGGCCACTAAATTGTCGAGGGTCCAGCAGTCCCTTTACACCTTTATCAAACAGAGTGACCCCATATTCAAGCCTCCTGAAGTAGACACGGTGGCTGCCTCCCTCGCTCACCAGTCCGTGTTCCCGTCAGAAGGGGACCTCCTCCCTAAGGATCCCACAGATAAGGGAATAGAAATAGAGCTCTGTAAGAGCTATGAGGCACTATCAAGCACGCTGCGAATGGCAACAACAGCCTCCTACGCTTTTAGAGGCATTATGAAGTGGTTTAAGCTAGACAAGGACCCCAAAATATCAGCCTCCCTTTCACGCAAGCTTGCCACTAACGTCACCCTCGCCCACGCATTCCTCATGGATGCATCCATGGACATCGTCACCTGGGCAGCCAGAGGTATGGCAGCAACTGTGGCGGCCAGACAGCGACTATGGCTGGGTTTGTGGTGCGGAGATACACACACCAAGAACCTCCTGGTAAACAGCAGGTTCAGAGGGGGCAAACTATTTGGCCCCGCCTTGGACAAGGCTCTGACCGATGCTTCTAATAAGGAGAAGAAACATTCCCTTAATCAGGTACAGTCATTCAAGTTTCTTTCGTCCCTTTCAGTACTTCAACCAGGGACCTCAACGGGGTTTCTCTTCTAATAACACCTGGAACGCCCAGCCATGTGGCAGAGGCCACAGGGGACGTGGAACAAAACCTATCAGGTCAGTTTCCCACTCTTCTTATACCAGACGGGCCGGATCCCCTCCACACAAGCAGGACTCCAGACTGTTTCACGCCCTCCTCCCCTGTTTACGCCCGGCTCGGAGGAAGGCTTCTTCACTTCACCCGGCAGTGGGAGCAGGCCACCTCAGACGACTGGGTCCGACAGACCGTGACAAAGGGATACTCCATCGAATTCAAGCATAGGCCAAGGGAGTTCTTTTGCATATCCCCCCTCTCCCGCATCACTACCAAACGCCTTGCTATGCGATCCGAAATCAACAGACTACAGCAAATTGGAGCCATAGAAAGAGTACCTTGGCACGAAAAGGGAAGGGGCCTCTACTCAATTCTCTTCCTCGTGCAAAAATAAAATGGAGAGTGGAGAGGGGTCCTCGACCTGAAGCATCTCAACAGGTCCATCAGGTTGTAGAGATTCAAGATGGAAACTTTGGCCTCCATCTCCCTGGCCGTCTCGAAGAACGACTGGCTCACATCACTGGATCTCAGAGACGCTTACCTCCACATTTCCATTCTCCAGATTCACAGACAATGGCTCTGTTTTGCCTACAACAACCAGCATTGGCAATACTGAGCAATCTCCTTCGGCTTGACCGAAGCACCCCGAATTTTCACCAAGGTCCTAATTCCACTCATAGCAAACCTACGGTCAGGGCCAGCCCCAGGCATGTGCCACATGTACGGCAGCACATAGCCCCGCGGTCAGCTGGGGCCCCACACTTGCCTGGCTGGGAAACAGGCTGCAGCCACCTTCTCCTCCAGAAAGTGATTCTTCCTCCCCTCCCTGGCTCCAGATCCCATCCCTCACCTGCCTCTGCCTTCTAGTAGTGCTGCAGTGCCAGCAGCAGCGGGGACACTGGATCGGGCTGGGAGATAAGGCTGTTTACAAACAGCTCCTCCCCACGTGCTGATCAGAAGGTTGCTACCTTGTAAAGAAGGTTCTTCGAGATGGCTCTCAACATTCTCACAACTGGGTTGTGCGCGCTCACCCTATTCAAATAATAGACCACATGATGGTCTTGAGCTCCTCTGGTATAAAAAGAACCCTCCCCCTCTGAATGACAGTTCCTTTCAACCCTTTCTAGAAATATAAGAAAAGAATTCCATGCGGGGCTGGAAGGGTGGGTGTTGTGAGAATGTTCGGAGCCATCTCAAAGAACCTTGTTTGCAAGGTAGCAACCTTCTGTTCTTCTTCGAGTGGCTCCTCACATGATATTTTTACATGGCTCCGCCGGGTGGGGAGTCCGTGGGCGCGCCAGTGCATGGATGGGGCATGCACACAGCTGCACACACATCCCCACTCACCCACCACTCATCCACACCCACATAGTAACCACCATTTCCCCCGGTTGCTCCGTGCGTGGGGATGAGTGGGGGGGTGAGTGGGGATGCGTGTTAGGCGAGCGCGCACGCACCCCCACTCACCATGGGCGCGTGCACCACGTCATTCACATGGGGTTCCCCCACCCATGAACACACAGAAATCTGCGTGTTTACGGCTGGGAGGAGAGACCCGTGTAAAAAGGGCCACATTCTCACAACTGTCTTACTTATACTATCTTAGGTAGGAATTTAGGATGTAAAGCAATATCTATTCTGTCTTGGAAAATAAATCTGCAAATATGGTTCTGAGATTATTATGGCTGCTATTTCACTAACTCTTCTTAATGAAGTTATTGCTAACAGGAATACTGTCTTTAAACCCGCACCCCATAACCAGTTCATTTGCACCCCCATATAATCAATTCACGCTGCCCCGTGGGCACAAATTAAATGGTTATGGGTGGGGGCAGCGTGAATAGATTATATGGGGGCGGGGGCAGAAATGAACTGGTTATGGGGTGGGGGCAGCATGAACTGATTATGGGGGCACAACTGAACTGGTTATATGTCTCTTTTCATGGCATAATGCGCTTAATAAGCTAGCTGCATTTTGGGTGTCTTGTGTGTGTGATAGCAGCACCTCTGGACTGGTCACACCGCATGCGTGCACAAGGCACAGGCGGCACCGGCAGCAAGAAGCAACAGGCCCTGGAGGCCAGACTGGCTAAGCTCACCCCCTGGCCCCTCCTCCAGTAAGGCAGTGGACGCAGTCAGTCTCTCTGTGCCTGTGTCACTGCCCGCTTGGCTGCCCCTGCAGTGGAACCACTCCTGGGGAGTGGTGGTAGACACTTGGCTGGGGATGGGGGGGAAGCATTAGGAGGCCATGCTTCTCCGTGGTTGCTCGGAGAGGTGGAGAATGGGAATCCTTCTTGTCCAGAGGGAGTAAGTTTTATGTAAATTTATACATTTGCATAATTAGGTGGTGCCTAATTATGCAAATTAGGCCCCACACCAAGACTTCGCACATGGCCTCACAAACCCTGGGGCCGGCCCTGCCTACGGCTCGAAGGCATAGCCATCTTCCCCTATTTAGACGACCTGCTCGTCCGAGCTCCATCCCAGGAGCTTGCCCAGGTTCACCTCGAGTGCACCATCACCTTCCTGGAGCACCACGGATTCCAAATCAACCGGGACAAGAGTCTTATAACATTGATACAGATGCAACCGCGCCCCTCCTTACAAATTCTAGTGTCTCTCCTCGGCTCCATGATCTCCTGCATCTGCCATCTACAGTGGGCCTGATTCTGTGCACGCACCCTCCAACAGTTACTTCGCTCGTGACGAAGGTATATTGTGGTTTTTATGGTTTTGTTAGCCACTCTGAGCCACTGAGGTGGGGAGAGCGGGATAAAAATCTGTTAAATAAATAATAAATAATAAATAAATAAACACACATAATCAACAACGTCCCGACCTATCTCTCAGTTCCACCCGAGACCCTGCGCTCCTTCAGCTGGTGGGAAGCCCCTCACCGATTCCACCAGGGGGTCCCTCTAACAGAGCCCCACAAAATCATAGTAACAACGGATGCCAGTCTCTCCGGCTGGGGAGCCCATCTAGGCACCAGCATAGCACAGGGCGCCTGGACGACCTCGAACATCAACCACAGCATCAATTGGCTAGAGCTCAAGGCCATTCGACTAGACCTTCAGCAATTCATCCCTCTTCTGGAAGGGTGCCATGTCCTAGTCTTTACAGACAACACCACGCCATGGCCCATCTCAACAACCAAGGGGGATCTCGGTCCCGATCACTCCACAAGGAGGCCTCCTGTGATGGGCAGAGTCTCACCTCCTCTCCCTATCGGCCCTACACATACAAGGGGTAGACAGTGTGGAAGCGGATTGGTTGAGCTGCCAAGAGGTAGACCCAGGGGAATGGTCCCTCAGCCCCTCGGCATTCCAATTAATCGTCAACAGATTTGGAGCCCCGATTCTGGATCTGTTTGCTTCCCCGGCCAACTGCAATCCCACCCCTCCAGCACCTGTGGGCAGGAGGGGTGGGATTAAAAATTTATATAAATAAATAAATTTTAAAAATACACCCCAGCAACAGCATCCCAAGAAACAGCTGACAGCCCCAAGGGAGTAAAACTTAGGCCTACGTAGGGGAGCTGCTAAGGCAAATTAAAGCCCAGGAAACCTATCCTCATGGTGAATGACACAAACACACCCTTTATCATGACCCTCCTTGTCCAGTAAACTGACTAGGTCCCTTTATGTGTTCCCCAACAACAAAAGATGTACTGTTAGTCTGCCCAGATTGATGCAGCTATGTCCGCCTTATCCAAGTCCTGTGTTCAGCCCTCAAAAGGGAAGGGACTTCCCAGAAATAAAATAGATGGAAAAGTGAAATTAATTGTGCGAAAGAAGTTTTGAGGCCTTGGCTCTTTCTCTTAGCACCTGAGAAAGTAAAGTTTTAGTGTTGGTCCCACATATAGGCAATAGAGACAAAGTAGTACAGTAACTATAGTTGATCTAATAAAAGATATCACTGTACTATAGGGGTGTATATTTTGTTTTCAGAATTGTAATTACAAAAACAAAATTTCTGATTTTGGTTTCATAATTACAGTTACAAAAACGAAATTGGAAATGCTGAAATAATTCCAAAATTTCAGAATAATTTTCGAAATTGCCTGCAGAGGGTCTCAGGCAGTCGTGTGAGCGGGAAAAAGTGATAAACAAGTCCCGGGAGAGGAGAGAGTAACCTAGAGCACCAAGCAAGGACACTTGATTGGTGGCTACGCTGACCAATGAGCATCGCAAGTATTTTCCAGACACATGGCACCCTTTGATTGCTCAAGGCTCTAGTTTCCTAAATTCAATCACGAGGACTAGAGGGAGGGCACTGGAAAGCTTTATATTGGGTGATTTCAGACGTTACGGGGCCCATTGGCCCCGTACCGAAATCAACCCATTCATTCCCCGCCGGGGTCACCCCATCACGCCGCAACAGACGTGCCGGGGGGATCCCGGCGGGGAATCTCGCAGGGGGCGGGGCCGCGCGGTGCAACGTGCGGCCACACGGCCCCGCCCCCTCCACGCTCCCGCCGCCCGCCCTCTTGGGAGACGGGCAGGCGGCGGGGCCAATGCGGCCGCCGCGTCGGGCTGGATTTGCCATGGCCTGGGATCCCGCCGGTGATCCCGGGCCGTGGCGCCCGGCCAGACGTTACTTTTTTTTGGTCCCCGCTGGGGATCTCTTTGACCACGCTTCCCGGAACATTCCCCCGGCTAGCTCAGGAAGCGTGGTTCAAATTGACCCCATGTGCGGATTGACCATGGCGAACATCTGGCGGCCGCCAAACAGACGTTCGAGACACATTGACCACAGGTGGGTATTCACCGTGGTTCACTGTGATCTCGTAACGTCTGAAAATACCCATTGTCACAGCCAGGCTTGTTGCTTTTGTTCTGGGTTAGTATCTGACTTGTTAGGTGGCAGGTTCAGAACTGCTGTAGGTACGTATTACTGTTCGGTATTAGGAACATATAATTTACTTGATGGTGTGTGAGATGACAAAGGGAAAGAGAGGGAATTCTGACCATTGGTCAGCTAAGCCAGGGGCAGGTGGCCCCTCAGGGTCTGGCAGAGGGGGTTGTGGATGTGGAGGAGTTGACAGCACTCCTGCCACTGGCAGCCCACCCCCCCAAAATAAAAAGATCATTCTTTCCATCCCAGCTGCAGTGGCGCTTGTCAGGGGAGGAAGCAGCTGCGATGTTGGGCTTAGGATCCAGCGAAGGTGGGGAGTCCCAGGCTTCCAGCAGCAGTGGCACTGGAGAGGGGGCCAGCCTGAGCCTCCTCCTCCATAGCTTCAGCGACTGTAGAAGCCACTTTCTTCCTTCCTTCCTTCAACAGTAAACAACAGTACAACAAACAACAGTAAAAACAATCTAAACAAGCAGACAAAAACACTCTAAAACGCTACAAACAAACATACAGGTAAACACTCCAAACAGGCAAACAAGCAATTTCACACACCACAACACCACAGCCAGCCACACACACAGGGTGCTTTCAGATGTTACGTTTTCAGCAGTCACCACAGTCAACCACAGTCAAATGCGGGTGGTGGTGAAAAAGCCGTGCACGTTTGTTCACTCACATCCAGATGGTCACCACAGTCAAACGCGGCCCGGGGTGAACCTAACCACACTTCATGAGGTCGGGGTGGGAGGAGGTCGAGAGGTGTGGTGAATGCCCACTATGGGAGGGGTGAATGAAAAGTAACTTCTGAAAGGAAACCCCCGGCCGTGGTGGAAGGAAATGAACACAGGACATGGTGACGGCACGCAGCATCGCTGCTAGGCAACCAACAACAAGCGGCTCATGGATGGAGATTTAACGGGCAGGCAGCAGTAGGGAAACGTGACGGAGTAGGTGATGGAGAGGAGGGAGGAGGACACAGAGCCGAGGATGGAGCGAGAGGGCGAGGAGGAGGTGCAGCAGCTGGGGAAACATGTGCTCGCTACCGCCCCGACCACGCACCTGTGCCGCATATATGTACACCTCCACGCACGCACACACACACACACACACACACACACACACACACACACAGGGCCATTGGGTGTGCACTGATGGCCACACAGCCCCTGTCAGAAGGGCTAGCGACCCGGGAACTCAGCCCCCTATATGGGGGGGGGTGTCTGCCGGTGACGGTGGCAAGGGGGTGGGGGTACACCGGGGTGCTGCTGCGCTCCCCCAGTAGTCGCTGTGGTGCCGCATTGGGGGTACCCTGTCCTGCCCCCCCTGGGCCTGGGGCATCGGCCCCCATGCCGCTATGTCTCCCTGTGCGTGCTCTTGCTAACTCTTCTATCCATCTAGCAGGTTTGTATGCATGGGGCTGGCCGGCCTTGCATGCCGGCAGCTGTGTGCTGCCCACTCCCTTAGCCTCCCTCCACAGCGACCCCATGCTTTACTTTGAGAAATTCAAGGAGATGAATCCTCCTCTTCCATATCCCTCTTATTTGTACTGCCACCATCTCTCCCCTTGAACCACAATCTGCTTGCAGCCACAGGGATCAGCAGGAATGGTGAAGGAAGGCTATGAGGTGCAACCTCACTGTCCCATGCTCCCCACCAGCACTGCAGTAGCAGTGACACAGTAGCTTACCTCAGTGATGCCCAGTTTATGGCAGTATTGCCCAGCTATGGTTGGAGATGCCTGATTCTTTCATGCATGTAGTGTATTCCAAAAGTCAGATGTCCTGTTTTAGCAGGGAATTCCCACTTCATACTTTTTAGTCTGGTTCAGAACCAGTACGCTCTAATTCAACGTTCAAATTCTGTCTTAGCTATTAACTCACTGGGTGGTTTTGGGCAAATAACCATCATCTCAGCCTCAGTTCCCCTTCTGTAAAATGGAAATAGTAACCATCTATTTATCCATAGAGTTGTGGGTGAATCACCCAACGCTCTGGGCTACTGCCCACAACTCTGTGGTGTTGCCCGGACAGCAGTTCCGCCTCTGAATGGTGCCCCAGGTTTGGGCTGCCCGCTCCACTGGTGCCCGGGAGTGAGGCAGAGCAGAGGCATGGATGCTGTCCATCTGGAGACATCCAATGTCTCTTAAGTTAATTCTTGTTCATTACACATGCAGAAAGACATTTGTCATCATTTGAATAACCATCACCATGTCTTACTGCACCTAGGCTCCCTTTGGTTTTCAAATCTAAATTGATGTTTGCAAACCGCCCTGGGCTGCTCTTGAGCAGGAGGGGGCGGGGTATAAATATAGTTAAATAAATAAATAAATAAATTTATAAAATAAACGCCGTCCCAGCTCAATCTTTTGCTTCATATTTGATGAAATATGAGGCTGTGGTGACTCTTATCTCATTAACTTACATGTATGCAGTCTGAGTCAACAGTCCCACCATCACATCTTAAGTTGGTGGGCAATTGGGCTTTTTCTGTGGCAGGCCCCTCAGACTGGAACTTGCTCCCTCCGGGTGTTTATCTTTGTTCAACCCTCCGTACCTTTAAAAAGCATCTGAAGACTTAATTATTCGCCAGGTGCTTTTAGGATCCACTGTTGGTTCCCTTAATGTGTGTTGCCCTCCCTCTGTTTCTTTCCCCTTTTTAATTGTTTTATGTAGATTTATATTTTAAATGGGTTTTTATATATTGTATTTTTATCTTGCAAAGCGTCATTCGATGGTGAGGTGCTCTGAAAATAAAATTCTGATTCTTATTTATCAACTGCCATCACAGACCTCATAGTTATCAACAGGGTTTGGATTTAGGATTGTATTCACTGAAAGCACAAGCCTATACTATACAAAATAAAGATTATACTGTTAATTGAATTACATACCATTTCAATTTATAATTAAACACCAGCATAAAAGTTTAGTTTGGAAAAAAAGCAAAAAACAAATAGATTTTGATGGCGTGCTGAAGATGAGACAAGGATTCAGATAGTACCACTGTATGTACATCTTGTAGAGATGTCTTTCTGATACTCTTAGTGTAAGTGGTTCTAGCAAGAAGATAGATTTATTCCTTCTAAAGAACACTTTTTGAATGTCAAGGGATTCCTTCCTAGTCAAATACTTGAATTTTTCTACATGAAAAGCAAATATGAGACAAGTTAAAACAAGTTGATTATTCAAATAAATTATTGAAGAAAACGTGATTTTTAAAAGAACAACACAGGCGTGTTTTATATTGATCATTGTTACTATTTTTTTTTTAAATTTATACAATCTTTTAAATTTAAAATTAAGGATTTTTGAAATATAAACCTATAGCATCATGCCATGTTTGGGGATCCTCAAATGAGTATCTACAAAATTGCAGGAGGAGCTTTATTTTTAATAACCAGACTTTTATTTTTTGACAAGGCAGAATTAATACATTCTATTTCGTTCTGCAAGTAAAGTGCATAAAACAGCATTTACCAGTGTCTTGATATCATGGCATAAATTTGGAAGTGGAACTAAAATCTACTTCCTTGATACTTCAAGGTGATTCCTTTCAGGGTGTCTGGGAATTCACCTACAACCTTGAAGTTCAGCTTCATCATGTAAATTAAATTAGTTGGCATGTATGCCTGTTTATTTAATGGGGAGTGTGGCAGCCTTTACTGGTGCATGTGTAGAAACAAAATATCACAGCAATAACTGGTAATCCAAGGGGTTAAGTGGATCATTGTGCTGTCTTGAGGGCTAGTATTGTCAGCAAAATGCTCTCTAATGAGTGGCAACCTGCACACCATAAAGACAGCACATAAGATCTACCAAAAGATAAGGCACACCATGAACACATTTATCTACCAGTAAAAATAAAGAAGAGACAATTTACCACATTGCTTCAGTTTGCATCACTGCATGCAAAATGTATAGTTTAAATAGAATACTGTAGATTTTTTAAGTTTTGTGAAAATGCATCCAGTGAGACAGGACAAATCCTGTGCTGATTGGTGGTGTTTAATGGCAGATGGAACCTCTGCTTCAGGAATATGCTCAGGTCAGAATTCTGCAGGGTGCACAGTGTGTACAAGTGGTAGACAGGGTCTTCACTGAAGTTCTTTTGAGAGCTACAGAGCATCTCTTTCTTTAGACATCAGTACAGCAGCAGAGAGAGTCTAGCCCTAAAACAATCCTGAAGTAGTTTTTGTAGTAGTGGCAGTAGTAGTAGTTTTCAGGTGCTTTTTGAAGGTGAGGCGGGAGGAAGTAAGACAAACATTTGATGGGAGAGAGTTCCACATTGAGTGGCGCGCCACAGCAAAGTCCCGATCACCTGCCAACTTAAGGCGCAATGGCGTGATCCCCAAACAGTGGGTGGAATCTGAATGCAGATAGCCAGTAGGGTGAGGTTCCAGGAGTAAATTTTTAATATAACCAGGGCCTATAGTAGCAGGGAGATGAACCTGATAACCATGTTTTTGCCTATCGCTGTTATTTATGATGCTCTGACTTTATTAATTATTAAAGATGATAGAATGAGATGGGGCTACCAGCAATGAGACCCAAGTTAAGACAGGAGGTGGCCGGAGTTGGAGTAATATGATATCTATCCAAAGGGGCATCCAGCAGGGCTGCGTATGGCCCCACTTTTGTTTACTTTGTATCTTTCTGATCTAATAGACCACATGAAATCAAATGAGTTGCATGCCCCAAAGATAGGGAGCATGCACCTTAATATCCTACAATTTGCAGACGATGTGGTATTATTATCACAGTCAGAAATAGGCATAAAGCGAGCTATAAATAGATTACATCTTTATTGTGAAGAAAATGGCTTACAAATCAATGCACAAAAATCTACGGGGATGATCTTGGGAAAAAGAAAATTCTCCCCTATATGGAAGACTGCTGCTGGGGATTTTGCAGTAGTATCCACATTTTCTTATTTAGGTATTATATTCTCTAGTAGGGATACTTGGAACTTGCATCCGAAATCCAGAGCAATGAAAGCTACGATAGCCGCCCAGGCTCTAAATAGAGCAGCTAGTGTCTCAAAAGGGGTTCCTGTCTCCACCTTTATGCGGGTTTACAAAGCGAAGGTCCCGCCGATAGCAACGTTTGGACTTGAGCTTATTCCATTTCCAAATGTTAGTATTTTGGAAAGAGTGCAAAATGCCTTTTTGCGTCGTCTATTAAGGGTCGGGCCTGGTGTCCCAATCGAGTTAAACGCTAAATTGTTCTATCTCAGATTTTGGCTGAGATTATTATCGCAACGGGAATCTGACCTCCCCCTGTGTTGCTTGAGGGAGGAATTGCAGCATGTGGGGCCAAGGGTGTATCCTTGGCCCCTATATCTGGGGGAGATTTTAAGGAAATTGGACTTTTCCTTCCAATACTTGGAAGGGAGGAATCCATCTGCTATTAAGGCTGAGATTTGCACCAGGGCTAAGGATGTGGCCCATCAGGAGGATGTAAGTACTGTTGCTCACTGGAAGGTTGCCCCCCTTTTGGCTCAGGTCAAGAATAACGTTATGTTTGAAACCTATTTAGATAATTTAACAAATTTAAGACTTAGGAGGTGCTATACGCTACTGCGCTTCCAGCTTGTGCAGTTGGCTGTGACACAGGGTAGGATAGCTGGCATCCGTTACGAGTTGCGGCGCTGCACTTGTAGCTTGAATGAAGTGGAGGCAACAGATCATATTTTATTGAAATGCTCCTATTACACCAAATTAAGGACAACATGGCTAATGCCTTTATTATTCAGGGGCCAAACTTTCAATTCAGAAGGATGCTATAGGTATCTGCTTTCTCTGTCCGAGAGGGATAAGATACTAGCTATAGCATCATTTATATGGCTGGCAATTAAAAAACGTTCCTGCATTCAAGCTAAAATGGGACTAACTATGCCTTTGATGAGTCGACGCAGAGAGGCATGGGGGATTCTTGTAACGGGTTTACTGATGATCCATATAG
Source organism: Sphenodon punctatus (assembly GCA_003113815.1). Lineage (NCBI taxonomy): Eukaryota > Metazoa > Chordata > Lepidosauria > Sphenodontia > Sphenodontidae > Sphenodon > Sphenodon punctatus. Next base: position 3,389,380 of record QEPC01008443.1, on the reverse strand, counting down.
CTCAAATTCAAGGATCAGGTTTTATCCCCCAGGGGCTTCTTTTTATGTAAGCTGGAGGGACAACTCCTATCTCACCTGATCAGGATTCCATTATGGAGAGTGGTGGTGTAGTGCATTATGTGCTAGAGCAGCGTGGTTGGATATTGTTAAAATTCTTGCTACAATGTTTGGGGATATTATGGTATTGTAAGAGTATGGGAGTCCTGATTGGTTGTGGATGGTATGAAGCATATTTAGTGGATTCTGGGTTTGGCAACTGCAATTGTGTATTATAAGACTATGATTGGATTATTTGGAATTACCCTCGTGGTTAAGAGGGAATTAAATTTGGGTAGATTACCCAACCCATTGTTATAGGGATGCCGCCTCACTGTAAGGAGGGTAGGATATTTTTATTCTTCTATTTTATTTATGTTATTGATACTACAAAATTTGGTTTTAGTGTATTTTATTGTAAATATGTTGTATTGTATATTGTAAATTATAAGTTTACACAAGACTAAAGCGAAAGCTAATGCCAAATAAAATTGATTGATTGATTGAATGAGATGGGAGGGGCTTTATGCCAAAGCAAAGGACATAGCAAAATGGAAAGTGGAGCACACACGACTGGTTGCTATCAAGCCTCCATGTTGTCTCCCACCTCCAGCTGTGCTGTGAGCTGCCCTTGGCACCCTCTGATGTTGGAGCCTCACTGCCAGCCCTCTAAGCCTAGCACTCTGCCTCAGTCACGGTTTGGAGCTGTGCCTGCCTGGGCTCTATAACCTGTACACATGCCTTTTCTCGCAGTCACAGCAAGGGAATGATTATATGCTATGCAGGTTCCTGAATAGAGTCTGTGGAGCTCTGGAATCTGAATACTGCCCACCTTCTTAAAAAAAGCCCTAGGGACTTTCCGTAGTATATGCAGGTTTTCAGGCAGTCACACCCAGGCAGGGCTAGCCCTAACAATTTGGCTTCCCTCTAATGCCTCCCTCGAATGCCAATGCTGGTCAACTCCCCAGTTTATCCAAAGAACAGGCTGGGAATTTTTCAACAGAGGGTGACAATAAACGTGCAGCCAGTGCACCAGCTACACCCTCCAGGAGAGGGTGTGTGTGTCAGCCCTGGAGGGGTCAGGTCAGGACACAGAACTGACTTGTTCCCAGGCCAGAACTGGGGCTGAAAATAGACGTTTTGGCCTGCTATGGCCTGTGTTGGCCTGCCTGGGCAGCCCTTGACCCAGGCTGTGGACCCGTAATCATGCAGTTCTGGGCCAGCCACCTACCTGGACTGGGGCAGCAGCAGGCCCACATCTGGTGACTCAGAAACAGATGTGTCCAGGTGAGTTTTTCGCCCATACAAACCATAGCAGGCCCTCATCACGTCTGTTATCATCTAAAGGGGGTGACCATGCATTTGTTGTAAGGTGAGCTGGGATCTTTAATCGATCGTGCAGATGATTCTTTAATCAGCTTTGAGACTATACGATATAGATTTTTTTTCTCATTGTTTCTTGAGAACTTTGCATAATAGGAACAATTTGGGTCTAATCCTGAATTCAATGGGATTTATTTTTCCCATTGGCATCAGTGGAAAAAAAATTAGACACATTGGCAATTCGGTTAAATTGTGTTTTGTCTCTATAAAGTAATACGGACAAATTCTAAGCATTTAGTAAATTAAGTACAACTTGTTTGACTGGAGTAATGAAAAGTGATTTTTTTTATATGCTATTTATACTCTTTTTAAAAAAGAAAATGATTAGTATTTTAAAAATCCCTTGACATTTGAACAGCCTGATTATCTGATGAGACTGGGGCAGTATGATTAGTGTGCACTGACTTCAAAGTGTCAAGCTTTTTGCGTTATGACATAGAACAAATTTGACTGTTGAAATTACAAAGGACTTTATTATTGTACTCTTTTTTAATTATTAAATTCCTGGACCATCGTTTTGGATAGACAGCTCTTCTGACTCTTTTCTACAAGCAATAGTGATTTATCAAATTATTAATATTTAGTACAAGCATGATAAATGAGTATTAGAAAGGGCATTTCGGGTGGCACTTTCTTGATTACACTGTATCACCTAGTTTTACAAGATTAAAAAAGTTCTTCAGACTAAACTAAGAGTTTTCTTCCAGCATTATTTTTCTATTGAAAGTATCCAAGTTGTTCAGTTGTTTGAAACCAACCTTCCACATGCAATCATTCATCAATCTATAGTGATAGTTAATGATAATTTAAAGCCTGTTTTTATTTCTGGGCTGTGTGGAGTGAGTATTCTCTCATGGGACAGCAGTCTTTTTATCTTTTTAATTTATAATTCAATACCAAGCTTGGAAGAATATAGGAATCTGAAAGCTTCAAGGAAAGAAGATTAAGTGCATAAAGTGATTATGCACTTTTTCTCCATTGGTGTATTGATGCTTTTCCCTTATGAACTATCATGAAGGACCAGTTCTCACTTATGATTCCTATTCCCTTCCATTGGTCAGCCTTTAAAACTCTTTGCTTGCCTTTTCATTAACTATCAATGGGTACTTTTAGACAAGCACCTCCCCACCCAGTATACATGTTAGAGGGCCGCAGTGGTGCCCTATGGGTGCCCTGCAACATGTATAATGGGTGGGGAGTGGGTGGGGAGGTGCTTGTCTAAAAGCACACAATGGGTGAAAAGAGACATGACGCTAACCACCCTTTAACCACCCTTGTTGGTCATTTATACATGTTGCAGGGCTGCCTAGGGCACCAATATAACCCTGCAACATGCATAAATAACCACAAAGGGTGGTTAAAGGGTGGTTAGCGTCATGTCTCTTTTCACCCAATGTTAACATGGGGTAATTTCAGACGTGACGGGGCCGCTTTTGGCCCCGTCACGGAATCACCCATTGATCCCCCGCCGGGATCAAAACGGCCGTCAAACAGACGTGCCGGCTGATCCCGGCAGGGAAATGTGGGAGGGGGCAGGGCCACGCGGCTCTACGTGCGGCCGCACAGCCCCGCCCCCCCATGCTCCCCCGGTCGCCCGCCCTCTGGGAGACGGGCGGGCGCAGTGCCTGCCAGCCCCCCCGGGGCATTGACCACTGCCCGGAATCTTGCCGCTGATTCTGGGCCGTGGTCAGGGGACAGACGAAATGGTCCTCTTGATCACAGGGGGAATCACATTCAACATGCAAATGGAGATTGTCCAGCCAGGACCGCTGTTTGCATGTTGAATGTGATTCCGCCCCGTGATTCACGGGGGTGAACATCTGGGGGGGAACTTCTGTTCCCCCCAACAGACGTTACGGAACCACGATCACCATGTGGGTATTCGCTGTGGTTCACCATGGTCCGTAAAGTCTGAAAATACCCATGGTATATCCTGATTCTCTTTAGCTGATCTAAAACCATTGAGATGGAATTCGAAATTATTTTTTGACACTGTTGAACATTTATGTTGAAATCATCTAAATTAAATATTGAAATATCAACCTATCTTATATTTATTTTTTCACAAAAATTTGAATTTTGTGAAACATTTCAAAATGTAATATTTCACAAGAATTCAGTTCTTTCAGAGCTTATTTTTCATCAAAATGTTGTTACATTTTTTAACCAGTTCTAGTTCTTACTTTGAGAAGGTTCAAATTTACCATGCTTCTGAATAAGAGCAAATGAAAGCATATAGAATTTCAGTACTACCATAGTAATATTTCATAGTTGCACAGAAAAAATAGATGTTTTTAATATTTTTAGCCAGGGCGTCTTATGATGTCTAAAAGGGTGAAATTTAGAAGCCTGTCAGTTCTGTTAGTTGGGTTCGCATTCAGCCTTCCTGTGTTGGCTTAATTATCAGCAGAATAATTCACAATTGTTTGACAATATTTTAGAAGGATCTAATTTTATTTATTTATTTATTTACATTTTTACCCTTCCCTTCAGACTTATGGTGAGTTACAATACTTAAAAATATTCAAACAGAAAAAACCTGTCAATTTAAGACCAAAGTTAAGGTGGTTACATATTCAATCATGCAACAAAAAGCATGGAAATTGTATGCTAAGACTCCCGCCTTAACGTCCATGCCATTTCAACAGTAAAGACATTGTACACTCTCACATATTGTGCTTGCTTACAACTTAGGTTCCATGCACTCACACTTTGTTTTGGTCTTTAAACCCCAATCCTATTCCTCTGCACGTGGGGGGCAACATTGATAAAGTAAAGTAAACATGTTTAGACTATAAAGACTATAGATTCCAAATGCTGTGGATCTTGCGTGTGTGCACGTGCACAATTTTCACAGGGCACACAATAGGGATCTGTACAAGTTGCACACTGCTGCGCGTGCACACAGCTCCATGCGTGATCTGCAGCATTTGGGATCAGGCTCTATAGACTATACAGTTGTGTATATACTGTTGTGCAGAAATGGTTAAAGTATAAACTTTAGACTATATAGTTGTGTAAAAATGCTTAGACTATTGACCATAAAGTTATGTACTTTTGACTACAACATTGTGTTCATACTGAAAGTAATTACATGGAATGGAGACAACAACAGTGCAAATGTGGAAAGAAATCTTATTGTAATTCACAGAACACATTAAGCTGAGAAATAATACAATGGAACTGCATCTTTGAGAGTGCGCGGAAGGGGAAGAGGATGTTGAATAATTTGAAAGCCAGCAGGGCAAGTGATTGGAATAGGAGGAATGTCAGATAGGAACAGTGTTCAAGTGCAACACAGTGAAGGTGGGTGGAATGACAGGCGGAATACCATGACAAACAGGTACAATATCAAGGTTCAGATTGCAGTTATTGATTCATAAGACTGATAGTACTCCTATTACTGATAGTACTCTATGGAAAGTAATCCTAGCATTCCACCCAGTTCCCATAGCTGACTCTTTGTTGTTCCAGGGCCTCTTTTCTCTGTCCCTGATATTCTACTGCCCCTGCTTTTTTATTGTTGTCACTCCATACACAACCCCTCCATACACAACTATTCTGTAACAGGGAAACAGCTGATAAAACTTACCACAACTTATGGGTCATGAGGAGAGTGCAAACTAGTGCAGTACACATAACTGAGTTACTGTCTTTCCCCACATTAATTTGGAAGGGGTTATCCCCAATTACTAGATCCTTCCCAACACTTCTCTGCTCTTTCCCTATACATACAAATACCCCCTGATCTTGTGTGTTCCTCATTTTCATCAAGGCATAAAGAACACCTCAGTGAAACTGAGGAGACAAAACTTCAACAATGGTTGTATCTCCATAAACATACCACAATACCTGGTTCCCTCCTCATGAGGAAAACACTTCTCCAGCTGGCCCCACTGTTGTCTGCGTTAACACATTTCACATCCAGCAACTTTCTGGCCCCCATATACAGCCTCCCAGTACTCAGGCATCCCATTCTCCACAACCCAAATGAAAGGATGAGAAGAAGGAAGGAGGGTTCTGTGCACCTCACCCCTTCTGCCCCCAGCTTCAGTGTTGCCCCCAACCTGCAGAGGAATAGGATTGGGGCTTAAAGACCAAGACAAAGAGGGGGTGCGTGGAGCCTAAGTTGTAAACAAGCAGAATATGTGAGGCTGTACAAAGTCTTTACTGTTTAAATGACATGGAAGTTAAGGTGGGAGCCTAAACGCACAATTTCTATGCTTTTTGTTGCATGATTGAATTTGTAGCTGCCTTAACTTCTGTCTTAAACTGACAGATTTTTTCTGTTAGAATTTCCCAGGTTTGTGAAGGGTAATGCACTGCCAAAAATTTCTTCTGCTGCCGCAGGGCAATATTCACCAGCCTAACTATTATGCAGAATTAAATATGAGATTATGTGTAGCGTAAACACCTCTGTAATTTATTTTATCAAAATAAAGCACAAAGATGATATTTCCCTGGTGTACAGCACGACTACAAATACAAGTGTATGACACTCACTACTATCTTATTTCTTCCAAGAAATAAGCTGGTGTTTTGTGACAAGTCTTTCTTTTAGCTGAATTTTCCCAGAGACACACACACTCCCCCTCATTCATTTCCCCTGAGCCAGACACACACACCCAACCAACCAATCAGACACAAACACATGCACACACACACTCCCCCTTGCTCACTCCCCCCCCAACCAGACACACACACACCCTCACTCACTCCCCCCAAAACAGTCACCTTCACTCCCCCGTAGCCAGGAACACACACAAACACACTCCCCTTCACACGAACGTGCACACACACTTTAGACTCACTATTGCTGCTGCTGGTACCCACAAGGAATCTTGATCATCACTACTGCTGCTACCACCAGCAACAGTTGGACTCTTCTGGCAGCTGCACCCAAATCTCCACCTGGTTACCTGCGTGCTGCTGCCAGCAGCGGCACCACTTAAACTTGGGTCTCTCTTCAACTTGTGAAGCCCCTGCACCATTGGCCCACGTGTATGCACAGTGGGGCTGGTGCCATGTTTTTGGTCTGGCACACTGGGAATACATGCCAGAGTAGGGAAGATGGTGGCAGTCCCAGCAAGCGCACGCATGCGGGCCGGCAACATAGGGGCTTTGAAAGGTACAGTGGCAGCAGCAGAGTTGCCTGACCCGAGAGCAACTGCACCAACGGATAGGTAGGCAGGCGAGTGGGAGGGCAAGCAAGACACAAGTGGTCAGTGGCCAGGAAGGCATGGTGATAGGCAGGTGACGGGGTGCTGTTAGTTCCTCCCTCCCCCAGCCTTCCCATCTAAGCTGCTGCCAAGGAGAGCTTGCTGGGGAGGGAAGGTATAGCTCCCCTTTTAGCTTCCTCACACACCGCCTGCAAGTAATCCTGACACACACACCCTTCCCTAGCTTCCTGCCTACAGCCCTGCCACCTTACATATGGTGAAATGCAGGGGTGTAGCGTCCATTGAGCGAATCTGGCATAAAGCCCTGGGTGTGGGCTGGGCTGGAGGAAGCCCAGGTGCAGGGCACCCCCACATCACAAGCTGATCGGACTGGGAAATAAAGCTGTTTGTAAACAAACAACTCCTCCCCATGTGAGTGATCAGAAGGTTGTTGCCTTGTAAAGAAGTTTCTTCGAGATGACTCCTAACATTCTCACAATTGGGTTGTGCATGGCATGCTCACCATATTAAAATAATAGACCAAGTGATTGTCTTGAGCTCCTCTAGTATAAAAAGCACTCTCCCCCTCAGAATGACAGTTCCTTCCAACCCTTCCTAGGAATATAAGGAAAAAAATTCCATGAGGGGCTGGAAGGGTGGGTTTTGTGACATTGTTCAGAGCCCTCTTGAAAAACCTTGTTTACAAGGCAGCAACCTTCTGTTCTTCTTCAAGTGGCTCCTCACATGCTGTTTTTACATGGCTTTGCCGGGTGATGGGTCCATGGGTGCACCAGTCTGTGGGTGGGGTGTGCAGTGCACACAGCCGCAGATGCATGCCCATTCACTCCCACTCATCCACACCCACAGAGCAACCGTTGTTTTCTGCAGTTGCTCCATGCGTGGGGACAAGTTGAGGCTGAGTGGGAATGTGTGTTAGGCAGGCACACGTACGCACCCCCATTTACCACAGGCATGCGCAGTTTTCTGCGTGTTCGTGGGTGGGAGAGGCCCGTGTAAAAAGGCCCATATTCTCTCAACTGTCTTACTTATACTATCTTAGGTAGGAATTTAGGAAGTAAAGCAATATCAATTCTATCTTGGAAAACCTGCATATAAGATTCTGAGATTATTATGGCTGCTATTTCACTAACTATTCTTAATGAAGTTATTGCTAACAGGAATACTGTCTTTAAATCCCCACCCCATAACCAGTTCATTTGTGCCCCCCATATAATCAATTTGCGCTGCCCCAGGGACGCAAATGAAATAGATATGGGTCGGGGGCAGTTCATATGGGGGACGCAAATGAACTGGTGATGGGTTGGGGGCAATGTGAATTGATTATGAGGGCACAACTGAACTGGTTATATATATGTCTCTTTTCATGGCATAATGCGCTTAATAGGCTGGTTGCATTTTGGGTGTCTTGTGTCTTTGATAGCAGCTCCCTCAGGCCCGCCGGTGGGACACAAAGAGGGGAGCCCATCTTGACTTCTTGGCCAGGGGCAAATTCCACCCTAGCTACACCCCTGGTGAAATGCACCAGAACGTTTGTGCAAAACTGCATTTGAAACTTCACAAACCCACACACCAAAGAAATATTTCATCCCCTCAGACCATAGCCCACCCTCGCTTTATAGTTATAAAACCACAAATTCCAAAATACACACAATCACAACTGGATACACCCCAGCTAAAGATCCAGTTGCCAACCTGGAAGTAAACAGCCTGAAAAACCTAATGCAAGTCACCTCTCCCCATCTCCCCCTTCGTTGTCTCTTAGATTGTAAGCCCTTTGGGGTAGGAACCTGTCTGTAACTACTGACTGTACAGTGCCAGGTACAATAATCATCATCATCATAATAATTAATACTAATTAATATAATATTGGAATTACTACCCACCTTAACTAATAGAGCCGTTCTGTGGCTCTATAATATTCAAAAATAGACAAAACCTAATAAAAACCCAATCCTGTAATATATTAAAATACACAAATCATGCCAAGTAAATTCCCTCAACCCACAACTCCCCAAACACTACCCCTGCCTGCCAAATGTCTGGCTAGACAGAAAAGTCTTACATTACCTTTGGAAGATGAGCAGTCTTGGGCTTAGACAAGCCTCCAAGGAAAGGGAGTTCCATAATTGTTGAACAGCCACTGATAAAAGAAAGGTTGCAGCCTTCTCACTGGGTGGAGTACACTAAGCACTACTGGCCTATCCCACTGCAACCTAATGATCCAAGAGCACATCAAGGCTGTGAACCTGAGTGATCAAAGGAGGATAGACCCCATCAACAACGGGGGTTCCTATGACACGAGGTTGCAAGGCCAGCCCACCATCATTGCTTCCACCTTACCTGGATTCAACTTCAATCAGCTTGCCGACATACAATCCCCAATGGCATCCAGGCACTGGGTAAGCACCAAGACTGGGGGACCTGGGTCAGATGAAAAAGAGAGATAGGGTAGGGTGTCATCAGCATACTGATAGCATGGCACTTCACTCTGAATCTCCATAAAACCTTGCCCAGGAGCCTGAGATACACATTGAGCAAGAGAGGAGACAATATGGAACCCTGCAGTACCCCACAGGAAAGTTCCCAACGGGATGAGAAGCAACTTCCTATTACACCCTTTGGGACCTCACCGACAGGAATTAACAGAGCCAGTGCATTAATGTTTGCTTCATGCAAGTATTTATGTACGAAACTATTGCATTAATGCAAACATTTTGACTAAGCAAGTGTAAATATACTCCTGAAACTTTTTAAAAAAGAAAGCATGTGTTAATATGTTGCCAGTATTTTTTTCAACAGATTTCATAAAACTAAACAATAATATCATTTTAAAATAGTGATCATTTTCTAAATGCATAGTTGAACTAGTTATTGTTTTCCAATATAACTGGGAACCTTAACATATGCTGTCTTTGAAATTTCTCTTTTGTTTATATGTTGAAAATATGTCTTCTTCAGATTCTGTTTCAAAGGAGCCCTCTGCTGGACAGTTTGCTTGATATACAGTATGTTGCACATAGATGCATACAAATACACAGACATATATCTATATTTGATTTATATGCTATATTTAATATTACCCCAAAGCCATTTGTGATTGAAGTTATATCCTAACACAGTGATACATCATTGAAATGCTGCTCTGTCATCATTTCCTCCTTTACTTAATGCACACACAGTTGTCTAAAAAGAAAAAGTTCATCTCTAAAGTTAACTGTAAATCATGATAGATCAGCATATTCTAACACATAGGATAATTGTACTAAATTAACATTCATTATGAAATAATTTTAGTAATGAATTATTCAGCTGATATGTAATTATCAAACAAGTTTCTAAGCAATTACTTTATAACATACTGTAGGCATGTCATTGATTTTACTTGTCTATATTGCATGCACACTACAAATAAAAATCTTTGTGTTCCCTGTACTTCAAATTCAAAATTAATCTTATGTTTAAAGTGTTCTATGTTATCAGGTAGCAGTGTTGACTGTTTAATTATTAACCACATCAAAGGCAATATGCAAATGTTAATTGACAGAACTAACAGAAGTCAGAGTAATCCATAGAATAAGGAGATAGAGAATGGTAAGTTTTTCTTGGGTAATAAATCTGTTGATTCAACAGCACAATCATTCGTTGACTTTGAAGGCAGCTGCCTCTTCTGAAAATGATAAACAGCTGATCTGTATTTGGGCAAGGCCTATTCATAGATCTAAAGGTACATACGACTGCTTTGTTATGTGGTTTGAATTGCTTTCATATGGCAAAACATGGTGTACAATCTTTTTTTCAAGCTGGCAGAGCAATGTTTGGTCTATGAAAGTAAGTACTTGAGCTTTTTCTAACATTATTGAGCATATGTGACAAGATGACTTCTTGAGTAGTGCTGCAATAGATTTGTAAGTATAAACTCATTGGATGTAATCTTCAAACCATTCAATGGGACTTCCAGTAGGACTGCTTCAGAGTAAGTGGTCTGAGGATCATATCTACTATCTAAACTCATTTATGTAGCCTCCAGTTTCATATCAGGTGTCAGAACTTCAGAAGTGGCATAACACCCCTCTTCAAAATCAGGACTAATTCAAAGCCAAAAGTAATTAAGACAGTGACCCTTATTGAACTCACTGGTCTTTGGATCAGGCCCTAATTCCTGTGCTTCCTGTACAACGTTTCTCTTTCAGTAGCCAAAGAATGAATACTCAAAATCATTGCCACATTTCTGACATGATAATGTAGTGCATAGGACTTTGAGATGAGAGACTTCTTATTCCTTCCCCTTGAACCAGAGACCACTTCCCTATTACTCACCCTCACATACCAAAGTGCCATCTTGTGGACTCTTGTTTCTCATAAATGTTAAAAGATAAGTCTTTCCATACTATAAATTCTATAACTTTTAATGGAATAGTAAAATTTTATTCACAAGTATTTCCGAGTTTCCGAGGATTGGCTCAGAGTGTTCGACTTCGGTACTAAGTAATATAGTTTATTTTATTTATTTGTTTTGTTTGTTTGTTTGATTGTTTATTTATTTATTTATTTCAACTTAATATCCTGCTCCTCTCACCGCTGGCATCCCGGGGTGGCTTACGGCATACAATAAATAATACAAACAGTATAAAATTCAATTCCATAAAAACAACAATAAAATCATCAATATCAAAAATAAAAGATCTGCATAAACACCCACCCTAACCTACTTCCCTACCCCATAACAGAATTCCTAGCGGAAAAGTCTTGTCTTGCAATTAAGCCAAAAGATCTGGGCTGAGGCTAACCTCAAGTGGGAAAGCATTCCAATGTGACTGTGCAGCCTCTGAGAAAGGCCTCCTGTTTGTATGGATCCGCTGATACCACAGGACCTCCAGGAGGACATCTTCAGTCGACGGCAAGGGCCACCCTGGAATCCGGGGGTGATGCGATTTTTCCAGTAAGCAGAGTCTTAAAGGTCAAAACCAACACCTTGAATTGGGCTCAGGACACAATTGGCAGTCTGTGCAGAGCCCGGAGTACAGGTGTTATATGCTATCTGTGACTCGTCTCCGTAAGGAGGGAAACCACTGCGTTCTCCACAAGCTGCAGTTTCCGGACTGTCACCAAGGGCAGCCCCACATAGAGTGCATTACAGTAGTCCAGCCTCAAGGTAACAAACGCATGGATGATGGTGGCGAGGCCAGGGTCTGAGACATAAGGGCAGAGTCTCCTATCATATGTAGTTGGTGAAAGGTGCCCCTGGCCACAGCTGACACCTGAAGATCCAAATACATCTGGGTATCGCCCACATACTGATGACATCGGACCCACCCACCCCAAGCTGCGAAAGACCTCCCCCAGGGGCTTCATATACACATTAAACAGGAGAGAGAACAAGATGGAACCCTGCAGTACTCCACACGGGAGTCTCCCCCCCACCCCCGGGAAAGATGTACAGTCCCCAAACACCACCCACTGGGACTTATCCATCAGGTAAGAATGGAACCATTGCAAAACGGTTCCATCCACCCCGGCCAAATCACGCAGGCGAGTCACCAACAACTCATGATTAACAGTGTCAAAAACCGCTGACAGATCTAACAGAACTAGAAGGGTCATACGACCACTATCTAGTTCTACAAGGAGGTCGTTGACCAAGACCACCAGTGCTGTCTCCGTACTGTAACCCGGCCGAAAGCCGGACTGCGCGGATCTAGAAAACCAATGCGGTCCAGATGCGCCTGCAGCTGGCGGGCCACTACCAGTTCAAAAACCTTCCCTAAAATGGGAAGGTTAGAGACCGACCGGGGCATCATCAGGCTCATCAGGGCATCAACGTAAAGAGATAGTTTCATGAGGAGAGGGCGAACCACAGCCTCCTTCAGACACTCCGGCACTCTCCTCTCCCGAAGGAAGGCAAGGATCTAATTCACACATGGGTAAAATAAAACCGAGTCTTTTCCAAGTACTGAGTACCCTTATATCGGGGCAGGAAAAGCCCCACATATTGCTCATTCAAGGATTTTCTGAGTACCAAATACCGAGTACCAGTTCGATTCCTTGGTTACTCGGTAACCTTGGTTATTCAGCTGAGTTGAATACTGAGATAATCGGTAAAAACCATCGAATACCGAGTTTCAGAACTACTTTTAACAATTATGAAATATAAACAGGTTAATTTCAGTTTTTTTTAGCCAGGTGTGGAGAGAGCAAAGACTTGAAATTGTGCATTTTTCCTGTAGCCAGAAAAATTAGCATTATACAAGTTAAACAACAGCTTTCTATCCACTGTGGAAGGCTCAGGGAGAGGGAATAGTAATAAAACAAAGCCACAACACACAAATGAATGTCACTGATTTTAATGTATTAAAATGATATCGCCCAAACTGGCTTAAAGTGGCAATAAGGCATGTTACCTATTATGCTCTTATTTAATTGTCAAGATAATTTGTGGAAATGGTTTGATAGAAATCACCATACGGGTTAGTAAATGTTCTGAATCTGGTGTAAGCTCTCGGGCAAGGATCGTGCCTATCTTATTTTTTGTAAAGCACCAGGTACATCGCTGGCGCTATATAAATGCTTATAATAATAATAATAATAATAATAATTATTATTATTATTATTATTAATATGAAAATGTAATCTGTGTACACAGTATACCCAAGTGCATGTATGTCTACAATACACAGAAATGGAATGGGTCAAATGAATGCTTATAGTATAGACAACTGAAGTTTCAGATACTAGCATCAAAAGCCAGTACTTCATTTTGTGTCACACAGATAACATGATCTTCAAGCTGTTGCATTTCCACTGTCCCCTTCTCCTCAATGGGTGTTTTCAGACAGATGGGCTGCCCCACTGCTGGCCGCACTAGCCCGTTTCACCCCTGGGTGGCCCGTCTCTCTAAAGGTGCCCCTTGCGTAGGTGGAGCCTGGGGCAGCGCCATCAGTGGTGCTCTGGGACATCCACAGAACAGGCCAGCCAAACCTGGGGCATTGGCCAGAAGTGGAGCAGCTTTCTGTCAGATGCCTGGACCCACGCTGCAGCTTTGCTTCCAGCCATCCATTGCCCTGGGCAATACCATAGAGTTGCACGCGTCAGCATAGAGTGTCAGGCAATCTCCCACAAATCTATGGTGGTGGGGTGGGTGCTGTGCGAGCAGCCTGGGGAACCCACTGGGTCTGTCTGAAGTGAACGCAGGTAGGGCTGGGAGCAGGCGGATGTGGGGGTTCAACCCTGAAGCAGCTCCAGAGACAGGCAACCCTGCATCCATCTAAAAACACCCAGTGTAGCTGATTCTAGTGCAAGACCTTGAGGATCACACATAATGACTTAATTTTAAAATAAAACCTTATAACTTCTCAGTGGCAGCTGGTGGATTTTTAGGTTGATTGGGCAGTGGGGCAGGGCCAGCATTAACATTTCACTTACCTGATCAATAGAATAGCACAGACCATGAATAAAAAACCCACAGTGTATGTAAAACAAACAACTACACAATGGTGGTGGCATGAAATAGTGGGCAAAATGCAAAGCTCTGTATGAAAAAATCCAAAAGGGAAAACCAGCATTTGTTCCTGTAGATCAGGTGCTGGGGGTGGGGAGAGGAATGGCAGCTCAAGGCTTCAAGGCTGTTTTAAATAATGGGGACATTATATTTATGCGTTATTTGTTTCACTTTTTAAAATTACTATTTTAAAAAGAGGACGCACTCGGAAGAGAAACACTCACGCACAAGGGAGAACCCTTACATGTGCCCTGACTGAGAAATGCTACAGGGTGAACTCAACCCTGAGGACACACCAGAGAACTCCCCCTACCAGGGAAAGGCCCTATAAACAGGGCCCTGAGGGAAACGTGGGTCTGCGATTCACAGATTTCCCGCGGAATTCCCCTCCCCCCGCGGAATCTCCTGACCCGCTTACCCCAGCGCAGAATTTCTAGCCTGCGCTGAGGGGACGTGGGGCAGGAGATTCCATGAGGGGAGGGGAATGAAAAAACCCTAGGGGCTTCCCCTCCCCAGCCTCCCCAGTTGCCAGGGCTTGCCTCCCCCCCTTTAGATAATTAATTAACTTACCAGAGACGGCAGCAGCAGCTGCTCCGTCCAGCGCGCTCGTACTTCCTGGCCCCTCCCGACGGGGCCTCTCAGGGTGACGTAGGTGGATGACGTCATCCGGCTGCGTCGCCCTGAGAGACCCCGTCGGGAGGGGCCAGGAAGTACAAGCGCACTGGACGGAGCAGCTGCTGCTGCCATCTCTGGTAAGGCAATTCCTTTTGTAAAAGGGGGGGGAGAGAGTCAAGCAAGCCCCGGCAGCTGGGGAGGGCAAGCCCCGGCAGCTGGGGAGGGGAAGCCCTGAGGATTTTACCAGTGCGGGGGGAGGAGGAGGCAAGCCAAGCCCCCCCCCGCATGGTAAATCGCGCCGAGACGCAGAATTGGGCCCTGACTCCCGCAGAATTTTTAAAAAAATTCCGCGGAAGAATCGGGGCCCTGCCTATAAATGTCT
This sequence comes from Sphenodon punctatus, assembly GCA_003113815.1. Classification (NCBI taxonomy): domain Eukaryota; kingdom Metazoa; phylum Chordata; class Lepidosauria; order Sphenodontia; family Sphenodontidae; genus Sphenodon; species Sphenodon punctatus. The sequence goes on along the minus strand of QEPC01008443.1, from coordinate 3,374,289 downwards.
AACTGTGGTGAAAGCTTTAATGTGATCTTCATTCTTAGGCCCTTTTTACATGGGTGGCACCCACGTATGAACACCCAGAAATGGGGTGGGCCATAGCTCAAGTGGTAAGAGCGTGTGCTTTGCATGTATAAGGTCCCAGGTTCAATCCCTGGCATCTCCACTTCAGGATCCCTGTTAGCACACCTGGGGGAGGCCTCTGCTGGGGGCTTGGAGAGGTCTCAGGTAGCATGCTGGGATGCCTCTGCCGGAGACCCTGGAAGAGCCAGATTTGGCCCCAAATTTCAAACCCCTGCTGCCGTGTCAACAATACTGGGCTAAGATGGACCATTGGTCTGACTCAGGCAGTTTAGTTTAAATCTGGGTGTTCATGCAAGGGTGCCGCTGGTGTAAACTTTGCGGTGTGTGTGTGTGCGTGTGCGCTCCCACACACACGCATGCAAACCCACCTCTACCCATCCCCCACACGCGGAGCAACCAGCAAAAACGGCAGTTGCTCTGTGCGTGTTGGGTGGAGGTGGGTGTAGATGGGTGTGTGCCTGTCTATACTCTCCCCCCACCCACTGCACACGGATCCCCCCAAGCCGTGGACTGACACACACACCCTGCTCCATGGACCGTGTAAAAAGGGCCATTATATGCATGAAAGAGGAACCCAAACAGTTCCCTCATTCCCACCTCAGCTGCAGTTACAGTTGGAAGAGAGGAAGGCATGACTAGAAGAAACAGCATGGGGCAGAATGATTTCGCAAACAGTTTAGTAGACGAAAAGCTTAGCTTCTGCACCATACTGATGGTGCTGCATTTCTAATCTCTAATTTAGGGGAAAGGCACCCTAAACCCACTCTAATTGGCTAGGTTCCTCCATAGGAACCTATGCCTTTGTGCTCTGGCCCTTCATGCAGCCCCTCCTCCTTGCTTTTAGTGCACTGACGCCCCATGGGTGTCTGTCCTGGACGCTCTTGGGACATCAGCACATCAAAAACATGGGGAAGGACCCTTCTCCTGCCCCCCTCTGCTCAACTAGAGCTACCCCCTCCCAAGTGTCTCCTCTCTTCCTACCCCAACTTGACTCCAAGCTGACCAGCCACGTCTGGACCACAGAGGCAGGAAAGCACACAGCGCTGAAGGGCAGTGTGAACTTTTGCGTCTGCTGCTCAGCTGTTTCAAATCTTAGCACGCCTGAGCTGAGGAGCATGTGCAGAAGCACACAGAGCTTTTAAGCGCTTCACGCTTTTGCGCATGTGTGGAAAGCCCTCTCTCTCGCATCTAGAAGCTGGGTAGAGCTCCCAGGGCTGGTGCTACCATAAGGCCATTCGGACTGCTGCCTGGGGCGGCAACTTGAAGGGGGTGGCACTCTTGCTCACCATCCAGCTGTCATGCTGCTGCATCTCTGTGCTGAAGGGGGGGGCAAGAGAGGTGTTCCAGCCCCAATCCAGTGTGGAATAGAGTGGTAGATGCAGCAGGATCGAGGGGAATCCTGCTGCTGCTGCCATCTAGAGTGGCAAATAGGAGTGCCTCTCCTGCCTCCCCCCCCCCAAGCTGTTGCTGCTGCTTCTCCTGCCCCCTCCAATTAACATCAAGCTTCATGGCAGGGAAGGGGGCAGCTGCTACTTGAGGCTACCTAGGGTGGCAAATATCCTAGTGCCAGCCCTGCTCACTACTATTCTTGCTCTTGTTTAAGGGTGTAGCTATAATAGGGAAAGGTTGTGCAGGTGTACTGAGATCCTCAAGCTTGGAGAGCCCATGCTCCCTGATACAGATTGCCACTGGGAGGAGGGACAGGGGGGGGGGGGAAGCTATCCAGTGGCCATTCTAACCTAGCTATGCCTCTGCTCTTGTTCCCAGCCCTTCCTTTCCTCTAACCCTTGCTATTGTCTTGCCTCCTGTTCCCCTCTCCTGTTTTGTCTCCCAGTCCCAGCCCTGATCCTCACTCCCTATTTTAGCCCAGATCCTGACCTGGTGCTCCATCCGGTATATTCCCCACATCCCAGACAGCCCCTTACAGCTTGCCCATTGCACAAACAATGAAAAATAACTATGCCTCCATGGACTGCATTGGCAGCTATGCTTTGACTTCCTACATGGTAGGGATGGAACTTTCGGTATTGCCGAGAACCAAAAGTACCTGATAATGGGCTGATCGGATTAATCCAATATCTCAGTTCTTTTCTCGGTATTGGCAGTATCAGTTTTTTTGCATTGGCTTTTTTATCTGATTTTTAACATTGTGGTTTGACGTCTATGGGGGAAACCGCAATGTTAAAAATTTGATACCAAGACAAGAACTAAGAACCAGCATAACCGAGATTTTGCCCAGAGTCCCACCCCTACTGCATGGACTTTCTGACAGGCCACGTTCTGACTAAGAGTTAATTCAATGTACTTGGGCCTTACTTCTTTTGGAGGGCAGGGAGCTGTAGGGTCTTTACTCCAGAAGCATTAATGCTTAAAGAGCGTTAAACTGGAGTTATTCAGAAGTATTCAGTTATTCGGAAGTTATTCAGGTGTGAGGGTAGCGACCTTGGTTCTGTGATCATTATTTTTCAGCTCGGGGGAAATTGATAAAGTACTACTTCCATTTACACTCTTGTCTTGAATGCTACTGAAGGGAAGTAGTTATTTAAACTTAATTAAATCAAAGTAGTTACTTTGGTTTACACTGTTTGTCTAAATACTACTGGAGTGGCGTAGTTACTTTGATTTAATTAAAACTAATAAATTATTTTATTTTATTAATTTTAATTTAATTTAATTTAATTTAATAAAACTAAGTATGAGCAGAAATAAAACTACTTTGATTTAATTAAATCAAAGTAGTTTTATTTCTGCTCATACTTAGTTTTATTTCTGTTCATCAGAACAGGGCCACAAAAATGGGTAGATGCGACCAATATCCTTTATAGAAGTTCTCTTTTGTGATTGCAACAGACAGACACTTGCCAAAAGCCAGCAAATGGGAGAACTAATCTGAAGAGTTGCATCATGCTAGCTAGTCAGGGTGTGTGAGCAAGGCAGTTGGCAGTCCATCATGTTTACAGAGAGAGGGACAGGGAGTTAAAGATTATTGATTTGACTGCTGTTGCTCAGCATCCTCAACCCAGAACAGGAGCAAGGTTTTTCTTTTTATTATGGTCAGCTTCATCAGGAATCCGATTGGGAGTGTAACTGAGACGACCAGGGGACTGGACTTTCTCATTTAACCACTTCATTGCAAGCTAATGTACTAACTCTTTCTGGCTAAAACACCTTCAGTGCCTCTCTGTAGAGTACATCCCTTCTGAATTGCCACAGAAACACTGATTCTTCAGAGAAGGTAGCCTTGTTCTACTCCAGCATGAAAATACTGGTGCAATAATGCCACTTTTAAAAAGAGTTGAGCACTTCTACAGCCACATTTTCAAAAGAGCACAAAATACGTTGAATATGAGCCATTTAAAAAATCTGCTTGTAAGTGCCAAATGAGAGCCACTGGGTGCTGAATAATTCAGAAAATCTGCCGGGGGGGGGACTGTATCCCCCCATTGAAGTCCAGTCCCCCCCATTCATTTTTCTCCTCTCTGTCTGCTTTTGGTCTCTTAGTTGTGCCCCTGCCTCAGCAATCAGCAGCTAATAATCTTTCTTCCAAAACCAAATTTTTGATAATGATACTGGGTTCCATCGGTAGCAAGTGTAATGATACGGCGGGGGAGGGGAGGTTCATGTCCTACATTTAAATTCAGTACAGCTCTTTCTCACTTTGAGGATGGATATCTTTTAGAAGTTATATAAAGCATGTAATAGTTAAATGTGACTTAGTAGAATAAGTCAGACTTCTACATGCAAGCATACCCCATGATTACACATGCAAGGCTTGCAAGCTCTGTGGTGGGTAGATGGACTCGGGTGCCCCACCAAAGTCCAAACATAGCATTAACAATCAAATCAATCAAATTTCAACAAATGTTATGGTCCATGGCCCCATGAGTGCCACTAGCCAGCCCAGCCAGCAGGCATAATAAACACCCACAAGAAACCAGACATGCCCCCCCCCCACCAAGCCTCCATTGTGCCCACCTCTGCAAGGCAAGACCCTTCCTCACACACCATAAATTAATTAACTAGAAAGTAAGTATTCCCCCAGTGCCCCAGCTAGTCACATCTTGACAAAGTTGTTGAACCCACAGCCAAAGCAGTGCCCAGAAAAGCAGACTAGCAAAAGCGAGACAATCTCAAGAAGACAAAGCCCAAAAGCGCAACTTCAAAAAGCCAAAATAACAAAGCCAGCTGTACCCATAAAATGGCCCATCAGCAGTGCACCCACTTATGCCAGCCCAGAAGGCATAATAATACCCACAAAAAACCAGACATTCCCCCCTCCCCAGAAAGCCTCCTTGTGCCCACCTATGCAAGGCAAGCCCCCTTCCCACACACCATAAATTAACTAGAAAGAAATTATCTTCTCTGTGCCCGAGCTCAGTGGTCACATCTTGGAAAAGATGAACCCACAACCAAAGTACAGTCACAGTGCCCACAAAAACCACAGCAAAAGTGATCCCTCTCTGACCTCTATGGTGCCAACTTGCCAACAAGCAGTGCAAGCAGCAGCAGCAGCAGCAGCACCCACTTTGAAGTATATTAAGCACAGTGGCACTGTCAACTCCCAGCATTGCCCCTAGTATGGGCAGCCCAGGGCAGGGGAAGTGGAACTTATGATCCCCATGCTGGATCAGCTCCTGGAACCTGCTAAGTCGGTATGGGCTAAACTTTCCTCTGCCCAGCCCACTAACAAAATGATGGATTCTTTGTATGCAGTCCCCAGAGAAGGGGCGACTATGTTCTATAAACACCCAGCCCCAAACTCCCTCGTCATAGCAGCTGCCTCTCTGAAATCTAGGGCCGGAGGTCTACAGACGTCCCCCACAGATAGAGAAGGGAGGCGCCTAGATGTGCTGGGCAAAAAGGTTTTCTCCTCGGAGACCCTCTCCCTCCGAGCTGCCAACTATGGCTCCGCCCTCTGTGGCTACCAACATTGGCTGTGGTCACAATTGAGTAGGGCATCTGACCCCGCCCAGATTCTGGCCGTGCAAAGAGAAGGCATGCAAATAGTGCAGTTTCAGCTAACCGCAAACATGCATATTGCTGACAAAAACATAAGAGGCATGGCTTTGGCCATTACGCTTAGACGTCATGCCTGGCTCTGCTCTACTGCCCTTGCTCCTGAGAACAAGACCCGCATTGAGGACCTCCCCTTCGATGGGAAGGGTCTTTTTGCAGCCTCTACTGACGACACCTTGAAAAAGGTCAAGGAGATGTATCAGACAGCAAGGTCCACAGGAGTAATCAAGTCTGCTAAGAAGAGGCCCTTCTACCAGACCTCTGCCTCTTACCCTTATTAGGCCAGACAGCACCCTCATTTTCCTTACCAGGTCAATAGACGGTATTTCCCTCAATACCAACAACAATCTCCTACCACACAACTTCGAAGGAAATTTTCTAAACTAAGGGGCAAGGGTAGGTCCTCTTCCACCTCGTCGTTGGGACCTCCACCCAAGCAGCGCTTTTGAGATATCTAAGATCAAGGGGGAATATGAGCATCCCCCTACATTTCGCAACCGTCTCCGGCCCTTTTACCATCTATGGGCTTCCCTCACCTCTGACCGCTGGGTTAAGGAAATAATAAATTGTGTCTACTCCATCCAGTTCCACTCTCTCTCCCAAGACTCCCCTCCCCACCCCAAACACTCAAATACTACTAGATAGGGATGGGCGAACGCGGTTCGGAAGTTCGGAGTTGGGCCCGAACTCGGCCTGTCCGGACGACCGAATCCGAACACGAACTGGCCGAACCGAACTCAATTCTGAGCGTCGAAATGACTGAACAGTTTGGTCAGCTCGGATCGCGTTCGGGTGAGTTCGGGTGGCAAAAAAAGGTTTACTGGAAGGTCAAACGTGACAGGGAGGTGTAGTACTAGTCACTGAGGAGCAGACTTCCAGGCACCAAGGGTGGAGAGGCTTGCAAGAAATGAAAATATCTGCCTCCCCCCTTCCCAACACCTTCTGAGCTAGTCACTGTTCCTGAACAGCAGGCGTTGAGAAGGATTATTAGATTGCTTTAAGTTTCATTTCAGTTTTATACTGAAATGAAACTTAAACCTTAAACTGAAACCTTGTGTTGTTTGTGATTCTCCCCCCATCCCATATATATATATATATATAGAGAGAGAGAGAGAGAGAGAGAGAGAGGTTAGGGACAGTAGACAGTTGTAAAAGTTAGCTTAGTGATAGAGATAGCGTTAGTGATTTAGTTTTAGTGTTTGTAGGAGTAGGCCTGTGTACTTATTAGATAATTCATTTAGTTCATAGCATTTAGAACAGTTAATAGCAGTTAGATTTAGTGTAGATAGATAGATATATAATATTAGATACAAAAATTAAATTTAAAAAACCCATATAAAAATAAATAAATAAATAAATAATTTTTAAAAACCATATAAAACCAAATAAAAAACCATATAAAAAACAACAAAAACACCCATAACAACGAACGGCCGAACCCAAACCGAACGGCCAAACCCGAACCCAGCGAACTAACCGAACGGACGAACTGAACGCAGCTGAACCGAACGGACGAACCCGAACCGCGATCTGTTTGCCCATCCTTACTACTAGAAGTACAGGCACTCCTTGCCAAAGGGGCCATTGAGGAAGTGCCCCTGTCTGAACAAAACTCAGGCTTCTACTCTAGCTACTTCCTGGTACCCAAGAAGGACAAGGGGTTCAGGCCCATTCTAGACCTACGCTGACTTAATAAGTTCATTAGAAGGTTTAGATTCCGTATGACCTCCCTCCCTATTATCTTCCTCGGCTTGCAACAAGGAGACTACTTGGCCTCCCTTGATCTTAAGGACGCCTATTTCCATATTTCCATTAACGCTGCTCACAGAAGATACTTGCGCTTTCTTGTAGGAGACCGCCACTTCCAGTATTTGGTCCTCCCATTTGGCCTCTCTAAAGCCCCAAGGGTCTTCACAAAATGCATAGCAGTGGTAGCAGCTCACTTAAGGACTATGAACGTAAGGGTATTTCCATACCTCGACGACTGGCTTTTTGCAGCATCCTGCAGACACACCCTCTTAGCCCACTTACCCAAGAACCTAAATCTTCTACAACCTCTGGGCTTCATCATCAATTATGACAAGTCGCAGCTGATATCCACTCAACGGATCCAATTCGTACACTCAAGGGCTTACCTTCCTACAGAAAGGTACCACGATATAGTGCCCACAGTCTCGACTACGTCAGCCCGGACCACCAGACCAGTCTGCTTCTTTGTTCGCCTCCTGGGCCTTATGGCAGCTACCACAGCAGTCACTCCACATGCCCGCCTCCACCTCTGACCCTTACAAAATTGGCTCGCAGGGGTCTATACCCCAATCCACCACCCTCTCTCCCTAAAAATAACCATTCCACCAGAGGTTCTCACAGATCTCCGATGGTGGACCAATCTGCTGACCGGCATGCCATTCGACCTGCCACAAGCAGAGACTACACAAGCGACGCATCACTACAGACGCGTCGCTCACAGGATGGGGAGCCCATATGGAACACACAAGAGTCCATGGGCTCTGGTCTCAAGAGGAGAGTCTCCTACATATAAATGTGCTAGAGCTCAGAGCAATCCTCTGGGCACTCAAAGCCCTAGTCAACTGCATTTCAGGTTGAAATATTTTGATCCTCACAGACAACACCGTAGCAATGTGGTACATCAGCAAGCAGGGTGGCACCAGATCTACTCACCTATCCCTCGAGGCCGAGATGATTTGGGCCTGGTGCATCGAGCGTGACATCCACATACATGCCATTCACCTTGCGGGCCAAGACAGCATCCTTGCAGATCACCTCAGCCACAAGGACTCCGATCAACACGAATGGACTTCCAAGGACCGAGGTACTGAATGTAATCTTCAACGCATGGGGCATTCCTGTAATAGACCTGTGTGCTACACAGGAAAACGCAAAACTTCGAAGATTTTGCAACAGAGCGGGCCGTGCCCCGGGGTCGATTTCCGACACCTTCGCCATCCTCTGGAGGGTGCCCTTTCTATATGCATTCCCCCCTATTCCCCTGCTCTACAAGTTTCTTCAGAAAGCTCAGAAGGATCGTGCCCATGTGATTCTCATAGCCCCATCCTGGCCTCGTCAGCCGTGGTTCCAGATGCTACAGAACCTGGCAGTGTACTCCATACTTCTCCCACTACTACCCGACCTCCTCTCTCGCCAACACGGTGCAATTCTACACCACAACCTACGAGTGCTCCACCTCTCCGCCTGGTTAATTCAGCCGTAATGCAGGATTACGCCGACTCACGCCGACCCTCTACGTGCGCCTATGCTGTAAAATGGTCTCGTTTTTCGTCTTGGTGCACGTCTCTCCCTTGCTCCATAAATTCCCTCTCCATCCTGCATGTTTTCAGATACTTACTACATCTGCGCGGCTCTGGACTCTCCATCGCTTCCTTCAAAGTACACCTAGCGGCTCTTTCTTCTCTCCTGCAACCAGAGGGAGCTGACACACTCTTCTCTCATCCTCTCACTAGAATGTTCTGGAGAGGATTGGTTAACTCTTTCCCACCAACTTCGCAGCCAGCCCCTCAGTGGGACCTCAATTTGGTCCTAACTAAGATCATCAAACCCCCCCCTTTGAACCTATGGCCACCTGTTCCTTGGAGCACTTGTCACTCAAGACAGCTTTTCTGCTAGCCATCACCTCTGCAAGAAGAGTTTCAGAACTCTCTGCACTTCGAGCATCACCCCTTACACTTGCTTCCACCCTGATAAGGTAGACATCAGGACAGACCTTCGTTCGTTCCTAAGGTGGTTTCTCCTTTTCACCTAAATCAGATAATATCCCTACCCGTCTTCTTTCCGAGACCCCATGCCTCTCGAGCGGAGCAGACGCTTCGTACACTTGACGTTAAACAAGCTCTCGCCTTCTACATTAATCGTACCCGAGCCATCAGAGCATCGGACGCCGTGTTCATCTCTTATGGTGATTAATGCATTGGCATTCATCTTACGTCACAAAGACTTTCTAAATGGATCCTCCTCTGCATTCAGAGGTGCTATGAACTGGTGGGGAAGCCTTTTCCCTCTCATCTTCGAGCTCAGTCTACGAGGGTGGTTGCCTCCTCTCTAGCCAATCTCCATGGAGTCCCTATCCTTGACATCTGTAAAGCTGCTACTTGGTCCTCGGTGCACACCTTCACCAAGCACTATTTCCTGGACCTGGCGGCCATATTGGACTCGAGTGTGGGAAGAGCAGTCCTGCAGTCACTCTTTGACTGACCTCCTCATCTTCCTCCTCCTTGAGGTAGGTCATTTTACTGATACTCACTCTCCCAATAGTGGGAATCGTGGAGATCCTCGAAGAAGAAATAGAGGTTACTTACCAGTAACTCTGTTCTTCGAGAGAGCTCCACATATTCTCACGTCCTGCCCAGCCTTCCCCTTTGTCTCAGAGGTGCCTGTTGTTAGGTCTTCCTAGGACGGATTAGAAGGAACTGAGGCGGCGAGGGCTCCGCCCCCTTTTATAGACTCCCGCTCTCGCGCGATCTGGAGCCCACACTTTCCTCCGAGCGGGAGGGGAGAGGGAGGGACGGAGCCCTCACCTTGTTCTAGATCTTTCCAGGCTATCTTCTGCCTGGAAACTGCTGACAAGAGGCTTTCTGGTACCTGTGGAGCAGGAAGTGAATCCCAATAGTGAGAATACGTGGAGCTTTCTCGAAGAACAGAGTTACTGGTAAGTAACCTCTATTTTTCTAGCTCAGAGAAGCTAGGGTCAACCGTCTGGGTTACTCCAGCCACATGCGCAATAGCCCCATCATTTGATTAAGGTTTCAGAAATATCCTGGGGACTGGCCTTGGTTCTCGGACTTTGGAACTCAGAAATCAGAATCGGGGAATGGAATCCCTGGTGAATTCCAAAGTAAACCGGAGACTAAGTTTCAGCTCTAATTACATTTCATAAGTTACATTGATATATTAGTTTTTCATGTTGTGCATATCAGAACTTTCTACCTTTTATGTTTTGTAAGTTACTGTGAAATGAATGTGTTTCATTCACCATGTGATTGTGGCTGAGTTACACAGATTACAAACATCGCTGATCATTGAAGTCAGAGTAAGATGATAAAAAATAAGCAAGATCAGACAAAATCAGCATGGTGTCTCTTTCAAGTTCATTTGTTATTCTGATACTATTAAGGGATGAGGGTCTTTATTGCTGTTCCCTAACAGCCTATTGTACAACTGGTTTTACTTGTCTCTTGGCCCCTGGATCCAACTCCTACCTTTGAGCGCTGAAGAAGCATGCTTAGGGAAAAATCAAGAAACTAGGATAACCAGTGTGGTAGTGTGGATATGGTGCTGAACCTGAACCTGGACCTGGGATATCAGGGATTGAATCTCACCCTAGCCAATGAACTCACTGGGTCAAAAGCCCCTCCGTACCACAGGTCAACCAAGGCAATGTCCACATGGGGCAGTCCTCCCAGATCCCTGCTGTGCAGCAGAATTTTGTCTCCAGGAGCACGCTCCTTTGGGGCACCCAATCAGCTGTCTGGTGAGCCAGGGTGAACACGCTCCTCTGGGGCCGATCCTCAAACCTCACCTCATGCTAGGACTGGATGGGGCCTAACAAACAGGAGGGCGAATGTTAACCTATATTAGCCCAGCTGGACCAGCCTTAGCCCGTACTGCGTCGCTGACCTTCTCTGGATGACACATCTAGTAGCAGACCCAATGTGGGTGGCCTCACCAAAGCAGAAGTGGGTGATCATCTGGCAGCCAACGAACTAATGAGCAGATGACTTGTGGTCTACGGTGGGCTACCATCTTCTTCATTTTCACCTCATGTCTTTCTGTCAACCACATTTTGCAGCTCCTTACACGTGCCATTCAATTTATTCCTCATTGCTCTCTCTGAGAATGCTTCCTTTTGTCACTGAAATGAGTTGGACTTTGTGAATTCACCATGTATATGAAATAGGGCTGAAACGAGGGGAGGATTCTCGCGAGAAATTTGCGAGAATCGAGATGGGGGACAAGAGCTCGGGTGTTCTCGTCCCCCCTCTCAAGTTCTCGTGAATTACTCGAGGGGCGGATCGCATGTGGTGGGGGATTGCACGGGGGCTGGAGGTGAGCAGGGGGCAAACACAAGGCCCCTGCATAACTCCGGCCGCTGCCTGGCCTCCACATCTGGAGGGGGGGGGGAGGAAAGTTCGGGCAGGGTTGTACTTACCATCCGGGGGAGTCCCGATCACCACCCCCGTGTTGCTCCATGCGGCGCTGGACCCCTTCTCGGGTCTTCAGTTAAAAAGGGGGGGGGGAAACACAGCTGGAGCATGCTCAGAGCACTGCTCTGCATACCCTTTTTATAGATGGTGCCCGCAGGGCTAAGCAGCTCTTCTGAGCATGTACGTCCCTGCGACCGCCATCTTTGAAAAGGGCATGCAGAGTCATGCAGCATTCTGAGCATGCTTCAGCTGTGTGTGTGTGTGGAGGGGTTTCTTTTAAACTGAAGACCCGGGAAGGGGCCCAGCACAGCATGGAACACCGTGGGGAGGTCAGGACCCCCCTGGATGGTAAGTATGCCCTGTCCCCGCCCGAACATCCCCTCCCCCCCAGGTGGGGATGCTGGGTGGGGGCCAGAGGTACTCTCACCTTTGCCCCCTGCTCACCTCAGGCCCCCGTGTTGCCCCACCCACCTGCCCCCCTTGAATTCTCGCCGGCCCTTGATGAGAAGAGGGGGGGTTTCTCAACTTGGCTCAAGGCGAGACAGGAACACCCCCACCCCATTTCTCGTCGAGAACTGGCGAGACGGTCGAGACGAGTTTCAGCCCTAATATGAAATATGACAATTCTGGGTGATGAAGGTCAAGATCTGTCTGTATTTTTGGTGTTCTCCACTTGCCTTTTTTAATTGTCATTGTCGTCCCCTGGATTAGGAAATCTACACATGTCTAATCACAGCTTTTGGCTGCACTCATTGCTCCAGAGGAGTCTCATTGCTTCCAAGTCCCACTACCTCTCTTGAGGATTGCAGCCTCAAGATTATAGTAATGACATCATTTAAATGTTACTGGTCCAACAAACAAAAAAGAATATAAAATGATCATTGTCTTATTATATTAATATTGATGACTTTTAACTGAACACTTGGCTTAAACTGTAGAAGAGATCTATATTTGTTTAATTTAAAGTGTAATTAGGCAATTAAAACCATTATAAAATTAGGCTGTATTGTACTAATATATCTCCAAAATACTCCCTTGAATAGTATGAGTTTGTAACATTGAGCTGTGTCATTGAATATATTCCTGTGAAAGAAGATCTGTACTTACTTTAGGACACAACCACCAGCTTTTATTTTAACCACTGAGGCAAACTGAGTTCATTAGTGAGCATAATAGGATTAGACATGAGAAAATGGACCCAAACTTTCTAATCTCATTTGAAAGGAGCCTCTCTAAAAGCAGACAAATGCTTTCTTTTTGCTTCCTTTTTGAAGCGACATTTCGTTGAAGCTGACTCAGATTGATAGAATAAGGAAAAAGACAAGTTACATTCTGCAGAATGACATTATGTCTGACTGAGCCAGAAAGAAGCACTTGGCTTCAATAAAAGGAAATGTATTCCACTTCCTATTAAGTTCCCCTTATGCTTCTTATTAAGTTCAGGTAGGCGTAGTTCTTTGATATAATACGTACCCGAAACTGACTTTTTCCTTTGGTTGAGGACACGAACTAAACTAAATTATCTTTAGTTTTGGCAGTTGCTTATTATCTTTCAAACACATAACAGTAACAGGTTACTTTTGAATAAAGTGGTTTGGCTCCACGGTACAGTTAACCTTGCCCAGGTGTCTGTATGTGTGGAAAACTCCTACTGTTTTCATAGTTGAAGTGTTCTTGATCTCCTTAGTTAGGTATCTTTCTTTGAGATATGATCTGAAAACATAGGTTTGGCCATGATTAAGTTTGAATGCATAATTATAACCCCATGAATCAAAGTGAGCCATACATTGCGAAGAGGCTCTTAAGAATATTAGAGCTTTGCCATAAAGAAGATAATTATGTTGTGTGGTTTAGAGTTGTTTCTGTACTTGTCACTCATGATTTTATGAGTAGAGCATGTACTTTAACTGTACAATACCAGAAGTATTTCTGTACTTTCAATTCATTTTTAGCTTTCAAGAATTCCAGCTCGACAACTTATTTCCAGCTCGACGACTTATGTTTACTGATGCATTCAAAATCAGTGGTAGCTTAAAAGCCCTCCACCTCCATTTTATTTAAGATCTGCTCTTCACGAGTAATCCTTAGAATTAAGGTGTGTCCAATATGGACAGCACAATGCCTTTTAGAGACTTCTAGGTTTGGGGAATTACTTTTGTTTTTCCAGAGCCAGGAGCTCAAATATCTTTCTTATACATTGATCTTAAAGGTAATTTGCTATGTTCTATAAGCTTTGGGTATTGACTAAGGCAAATATCTGTAACTTGGGGTTAATCCATAATATTTAAAGATGAGTTTAAAATACCATTCTACATTTGAAATATCTTTGGAAATCTCCATAGCAGAGAAGCCAACATTTCTGAAATAATGCTACCTTAGTCTATTATCAAGGTGATTTGTAATGGTTGGTCTCTAAATATTAGAAGTGTAGTGGCAGTCTTGTCTAACACTGACCTTACCTCCTCACATGACTGATTTTGTAAGGATCTACATGTAGGTGTTTAGATGTTTCACTGCTTCTGGCTGACATAAACTAATGATGTAGACTGCTAAACAGGGTGACATGATTAAACAGTGATGTTAATTAGTGGCTTCTGCAAAGAGACTTGATCCCTCTTTTTAGAAGCATTTGTTATGCATGTACAAAAGTTAAAGAGACCAAAGTAGATGTTCTCTTTACTGCATCTGTTAAGAGCATTAAGAGTTCAGGGAAACATTTAAACTATCTAGTAATACAGATTAGGTCCATTTCTCTACCACAGGGTTGTCCAAAAAGAGTATTTGTGGAGAAAAATGTGGCAGTTCTCCACAGGCAATAATCATCTGTACTGTTACTTAGATGCCATGTATTGATGATTCCATTTCAATAAAACATATCTCATTCAGCAAGCTTTTGATGGGAGGAATTTTTGGAAGGGTTTAGGAAGGTTAAATCTGTGAGACATGGCTTCCATCTGGAATGCATTAGCTACAAAGATTTATTAGTCAGAGTGCCTCTACATAATGTTCCATGGAAAGCAAAGCCCTGCATCTAATTTCCAGCATGATGTCTATATTAGGAGTGATCTTTGAAATATCATAGATGACAATCAAGTTTGTTATAAAAATAGTAAATGCACAGGATTTTCATGGCGGCTGTTTTAAATCCCTCATGAGGGCTGCTAAGCAGGTAGTTGATTTGTTGACAAATGATAAAACTGTAGGAATAGCAACATGCATGACATTTTAAAATAGGATAGACTCTTTAAGCAGAAAAAGTCACATCAGGAAAATTATCAACATTTAGTGGTTACTTAACTGTGTGCAAGATGGTATTAGAAAATTATAAGAGCAATATTTAAGTTTCTTTTCAAGTGTGTCCCCCTCCTGATTAAGACTGTTTACAAGGGGTGCTGGAGTTGATCAGCAAGCTAGAAAGAAACAGCTTTCCACTGTCTAATGCATTAGCAAAGCTAATTCCCTGCAACTTTGAATAATAACATGATTGCTGTAGATTAAGAATTATAACCATGGGAATGTTAGGGATCTCAGCTTCACAATTCATCAGGAAACGAAGGTGCTCTATAAACACACAAGCACAGAAGAAAAAAAAGAAAGGAAATAAATACAGTGAGGCTGCTTTCCGACATTACGGGGGGGGGGAGGGGGCAAGGCCATGCACAATTACAACTCTGTAGGATTAGTACCTGTGAGATTGCACTAATCTNCTGCAACTTTGAATAATAACATGATTGCTGTAGATTAAGAATTATAACCATGGGAATGTTAGGGATCTCAGCTTCACAATTCATCAGGAAACGAAATGTATCTGTAAAGACACAAGCACGCAAGAGAGGAAGGAAAGGAGATTAGTACAGTGAGGGGGATTTCCGAGATGGGGGGGGGGGGGAGGGGGCAAGGCCATGCACAATTACAACTCTGTAGGATTAGTACCTGTGAGATTGCACTAATCTCCTTTTATCGCACGAGAATACTTGCGCATTACTGGGTCCCCAAATGTAGCCTTTACAAGGATGGGTGTTCTCACCTGATAACTCACAGGCGTTAATCCTCACAATTACAGAGCCGTGGTCCCGATTGCGCAAGTCTTTCCCCTCTCCCATGTAATGTTGGAAAGCAGCCTGAGTTGGTGCCACATTGGAAATACTAATACAAAAAAACACAGAGTCATATGAAGTAGGACACCTTGTGGCTACTCTGGGCTGTAAGGGTCAAGCTGCAAACAGAAACCAAGAGAGTAAATTACTAAATATTGGAGAGCAGCAGCCTGTAAATAACTTTCTCCAGTGGTTGACCGACAAAAGCATCTTTCCTGTAAAGTACTATTGCAGAAAACGTTAAGTCTGAAAATACAAGGATTTCAAAAGAAATACTGGATCATGTTCTCTGCTCCCACTATCTCCTCAGGTTCTGAGCTGCAGTTGATTATGTGCCAGTAAGATGGTAACACATTTAAAATAAATGATAAAATGAGATGAAATTTAACTTCTCTGACACTTTATAGGAAGGCTAATTTGAGGTTTTATTCCTGGTTTTGCCACAGATGTTCTCTTTGACCAGGGACTCGTGTACTTCAGGAAATTCCCCCATTGGCAGCAAACACAGTAAACATGGGTGCCTGCTCTCTGACGTACGGCAAATTTTTAAATAGTTTCATACTCCATTTGTCCCTCATTAAAATGGAGATAATACCCTTTTACCTCAAAGGGTAGGTCTTGGGCTTAATTCTGTCATGTTTGTATATTTTTGTTTAGGTTCATTGACAGAAAGTGCTAATATGCAAAAGTAAAATATTTTAATTTTTCACTTACAGCTGGGGAAATGGCTTTTCGACCCTCTCTGTTTTCTGCATAGGCTAGAGAATGGAATGTTGATAAACCTATTTCAAGAAGGACAGTGCTTCAAACCTATATCTTCAGATTATCTTCAAATATAGGGGTCCAACACAACCCCTGTATCTTCAGATATAGGAGTTGTGTTGGAGCCATGCAGCCCATGTCCAATGCCAGACGGAGATCGTCAACCAAGGCCACCAATGCAGTTTCTGTACCATAGGCCAAAACCCAGACTGAGAGGCATCAAGGAAACCAGTGCAGTCCAGATGCTCCTGGAGCTGCCGTGCCACAGCCCGCTCAATAACCTTCCCTAAAAAGGGGAGGTTAGAAACTAGCCGATAACTGGCAGGAGCATCAGTGTCAAGAGATGGTTTCTTGAGCTGGGGCCTAACCACTAGGGGCGGGAAAACCGGTAAATCCGGTATCCAATAATGCCGGTACCGGGCGTACCGGCATTATCGGATTCGACCCGGTAAATCCGGTACCTTGCGGAGCTCCGGGTGCGGCGGCGGCGGGCGGTCCGGC
>QEPC01008443.1:3334506-3356985 GCA_003113815.1 Sphenodon punctatus | reverse complement strand
GCAGCCTGGGAGGGGGAGGGGGAAGGAATTCATTTATTTCAATGGGGACACAGCGCCCAATTGAAATCAATGAAATAAATCCGGTACCGGCATACCGGATTTAATCCAGGAATCCGGTTTTTAGAGAACCGGTAACCGGTAAATCCGGTAGCCGGTAATGGGCCCGGGGTCCCACCTCTACTAACCACAGCCTCTTTGAGGCAGTCAGGCACCCTGTCCTCCCAAAGGGAGGCACTAACCACCCCAGCCTGCAATGACCGTAACGTCTCCTGGCTAGCTTTCACCAACCAGGACGGGCGTGGGTCTTGTTCGCAAGTGGTGGCACAAACAGATCCCATGAAGGACTCCACATCGGCAAGCAACACCATCTAAAACCGATCCCACAAAACAGGACAGGATGGAGCATCCATAGCCCCAAGATGATCCTCTGCAATAACTGTGGTACCAAAATTGTGGCGGATGCGAGCAATCTTATCTACAAAGTACTCGATAAACTGGCCACAGCGGTCACAGGATTGCTCCAGGTCCAGGTGGAGGCAGGCAGTACTGACCAAGCCTTTCACCACCTGGAAAAGCTCAGCTGGACGTGACTTTGCAGATGCAATCAAGGCAGCAAAGAACTGCCTCTTTGCTGCCTGCACTGCCACAGCATAGGCCTTTAAACTGCTCTTATGTGGCGATCGATCATACTCATTGTGAGTCTGGCGCCACTGCAAGCCCTCAGTAAACCACCGCAGGCCCTCAGTAAACCAAGGAGACCTGCGGGAGACTCAGGAGGGCAGCAGATGCCTGGAAGCCACTCTGTCAGTGGTCTCAGCCAGCAAGGTGTTCCAGAAGGCTACGAGATCATTGACAGAGCGGGTGTCAAGTTCCAGGGGAAACTCCCCCAGAGCATTCCGGGAACTGATCCGGGTCCATAAGTCTCCGGGGGTGGACCAATCTAATAGATCCTGCACCCCATTGTGGGCTGACATGTGCCAGGATGCACGCCTTAAGGAGGTAATAGTCAGACCATGACAAGGGCTCCACCCCCCCTGACTTCTACTAACTGACCCCCCGCCTCAAGGCTGGTGCAGAAAACCAAATCCAGTGTATTTCCCTCCTCGTGTGGGGCCACAGATGATTTGAGACAGGCCCATGGTTGTCATGGAGGCCATGAACGCATGCCTCACTCCTCCAAGTTCAGTGTCAGCGTGGATGTTAAAATCCCCCAGGACCACTCATCTAGGGGTCCGGAGGATCATGTCTGACACCAGATCAGCAAGAGCATGTAGGGATGCCGCCGGGCAATTGGGTGCATGGTACACCAGCAGCACCCCTAATCTGTCCCCAGCCAAATCCAACACAAGATGGAGACACTCAACACCTGGTGGAGCCTGCACCGGATACCTCCTAAAAGAAAATGCATCCTTGATAACAATGGCTACACCCCCCACCCCCATCCCTCCAGCTGAGACTGATGCAGCACAGAGAACCCAGCCGGAACAAGATCGGCCAGAATAGGGCCCGAATCATTGTCCAGCCAGGTCTCTGTAATACACACGAGGTCGGTGTCCCACTACGGGATTAACTCCTGGATGGTAGATGACTTATTGACAACTGACCTCACGTTCAGCAGCACCAAACCAAGGCCTGAGGTCTCCTGGGCATTGACCCACAACCTACCCGCGTGGGGGGTTAAGACAGAGGGAAATGGGCACAAGGCACCGCTCCCTCCTCACTGACGGAACACACCTCCCCTTGGACCATATCTACCCCGACCCGTAACAACCCCAATAGCTGCGGAAGCCCTCCCATCCTTAGAGAACCGTGCTAGACACCCACCCTTCATAGGCTTCCCCGACAGGCCAGTGAGGGGGACTCCACCCCCAACCCCGTTTGCCCACTTCTGCCACCGGTGGGCAACCCTCCCCCCCTGGAGGTTCACCCCTGCTCACACCAGGGATTCCCCTCCACACACACACCCCACCTCCCTCCCCTGCCACAAAAGGGAGGCCACTAATCCCCACACCACACCCAACCCGCCCAACTCACTACCCAGATTTCAACCCCCCCACACTCACAATTCCCTACACAATAAATAGCACCCCACCCCTCAGTCCAGGCATATATCTTCACCCCCCTGCTCCTAACCAGGCGGGGGGCAGGGAGGTGAAGGCGCACTCCAGGCGACTGTCACTATGCTGTGCTGTGTCCATTCTGCAGAGCATACATGATGGCCGCCTCTGTCCGATAACGGCCCACGAACGGCACTTCGCCCTTTGGCCACCACCAGGAGGGCACCGCCCTCAGGGCAGCTCCTCTTTATGATGTTACCTGGGGGTGGGAACAAGCAGAGCCACAGATGTAGGCGGGGTCCAGGCAGTCACCAGCTTGCAGCCCTCAGCCACCGCCCCCTTCTTAGGCCATCCCAGCCACACCCTCAGGGCAGCTCCCCTTTATGATGTTACAGCTAAGTCTGCCCACACCCTCCTGCTCTTCTCCCTCCCATTCCTGAAGCTTTCCCCTCGAGACAGTTGCCAGCACCAGACAAGGTAAGAAAGCTGGCTGGGAGATCAGCCTGGGTGCGCTGGGAGGGGGGAAGCAAGAAATCTGAATCAGGGTTGAGATGTGTGCAAGATCTCGACTACGGTTCTCGATTCTCACAAGATTGTCATGAGAATAAAATCTATTCTCATTTCAGCCCTACTCCAGCCTTTCTTCTCCAGCACTGACCCTCACTTACAGGTACCTCTGCAAGTCACCTCTAACCTGATGTGTGGCCACTTGAACAGAAAGCTTTTTTGTATTTTTGAGGCTGCTGCCAGTTCTGCCATCCTAGGGCTTCAAGTGTTAAAGGGTCAATAGCACAACTACTGTAAGCAGCACATATGTATGTGGGAAGAAAACAGAACATTGCTAACTTGTATAAATGTACATGTACTGGTTCATGTAAACGTATGCAAATTTAAAAGAACATTTAGATTGGGATAATAACAAAAGATAGCGGTAGGACATCCTTCCCTATGTCGCCTCTTCCCTCCTTGTATCCTCTCTCTTGTCCGTCTTAAAGTGTAAGCCCCTCAGGGCACAGACCTGCCTCTATCATGACTGCTTAGTGCCAGTTACATTGTTGGCACTGTGTAAATGATGATGACAGCCGACGACAATGACTAATAACAGATTGCAAAGAAGAAGAAGGAAGTGTAGCACTCAGACACGACCACAATGGGTAACCTTACAAATCGGCAGATACTCTGATAGAGGGTGTTTGCTCTCCCAACATCTGATACAAACAAATCACTTAGAGAAATGTTATAGTAGTGTATCTAGTAACCTCATCTCTCTTCCTGGCTGTGTGGAGGGAGGGATCTACTATTCCAGTGCATTGGAAAACCATGAGCTTTTCTGGCAGCTCATCCCACATATCAATTCTTCTGCCGCTAAATTTCCTGCTCCCTAGTACCAAATCTTCCAGTACTGAGCACCCAATCCCTAATGCAGCATGAGCATGCACTAGTCCTCACAACCACACCACTGAAACCTTTCTGTCAGGCCCTGGCAGCGGGGCCTGAGGAGATGGGGTAGGATCCCCTTCCAGGACCCACGGTGCACCCGTACCTTTGGCAACCTTCCAGATCCCCCACAGCGCCTCCGCTGTTTCAAACCTTGGCAGGACCATTAGAACAGCCCCCTGCAGGGCTAGGAGAAACTGGAGAAGGGAAAATGCCACGGCGGAGTAGGGCGACACAGCTGCCAGCGTTCAGCCCCGCCCAGGCACGTCACAGCAAGCCACACACCCCGCATCATAGCCTTGCCACTCAGAGCGGCTGTGCCAGCGTTCCTGCGTGCAGCAGGATAAAAGGGGCTCTCTGGCTGCCTGCTCTTGCCGGTGATCAGTGCCTTGAGCCTGTGAGACTGGCCCCCTTGCTTGTTGTACTTGTGCTTGAACGACCCCTACCCTGCCTGAGAGAGAGAGAGAGAGTGACTGAGTGGATCATTGTGTGTGGATTATCTGTTGCCCTATTTGCACCCCCTTAGTTCCCGGAGTCCCCCGCCTGGTATACGTGTCCTAGCCCCTTTCTCCTCCCCCCTGGGATTTGGGGCACCTTCCCCTACCACAACCCCCTGCACCCCCTTTCCCTTGGTCCTGGTCCCCATGCACGAGACTGATACACTGTATAGAGGGCTCAGGCGTTGTGCTCCGTCACCCTATGATGATCCAGGCTGGGAATATATATCCCATAAGCCATATACAATCCTGAGGGTTATTTATCGACGAGCAACGCCTGTTGTGAGGGCACGACTGTATTCCCTACCTTCCCCGCACCCAAAACCCCACACTTACTGCCGCCTTTACAACCTTTCTCCCACATTACTTAATGTAGATCCCTCCAACACATAGCCCCTGAGCCTAATCATGCACTAACCCTACTCTCAGCTCTGAAACTCTAGCACAGACCTCCTGCCTGTGAGCGCTGCAGCTGCTTCACCTCCATTCCCACTGCACTGACACACTATGCACTTGCACCCTGTGCAATTCCTCCTGTAAACTCCTCGTATGTGGGGGCTGGGCTAAGTGACAAACCCACATGGAGCAGCCAGCAGCCAACAGGAACTGTTGCCTCCTGCAATTTGGGAGTTGTAATTCCAGTGGAGAAAGCAAGAGCCAGACAGCAGTGCTCCAGAGACACCCTTCCCAGAACAAAACTTGCTTCCACAGCAACCAAGCAGTAACAGTGGCAGAGCTGGAGTGGCAGCAGCCTGGCTGGAGCCAGGGCTTCTAAGGGAGACATTCAGCAGCAAGCAGGAATCTCCCTGTGCATGTCTGACTCCCCTCATGGACCCTAGCTACTTCAAAGGGTCAGTTGCCAGACATTAGGCATCTGGGCCAAAGGTCCAGCAGACTGTGGACACAGACCATGGGAGTGAGACGATAGCCCATACCAGGAGGATGTTCAGTCTGTGTTCACTGCCCATTTATTAGGTGGCCATGAGATGTACACTCCTGTGCACCACCGAACCTCCACTCATGGCGGAATCCTGGGGCATCGCACGCCCACTGTGGGGGCCAATCCGGGCCAGTGTTTGCCCACGTATCCACACCCATCTATTAGGGTGTACACAGCCTCTGTGCGGGCAAAGCACCTAGAGTGGTCCCAGTGGTAGGAGCAGCAAGTGCACTTGCCTCTCTTGCTCTCCCTGGGGCTTCTACTGTTTAGTTTTACTTTGAAGCACTGAAAAATGACACTCCAAAAGGCAAAACAACAACAACAAAAAACCAGGAATCAATCAGCAGGAGGAGCTTCCTGGACCCAGAATTTCCCACACTGAGTCATGAGGGTGGGTTGGTAGGTGGCAGAGCACGACACCTGCCTGTATATTGGGTTTGATGCGTGAAACCCCCTGAGTGGGGCTGCCTGGACCAAA
The DNA here is from genome assembly GCA_003113815.1 of Sphenodon punctatus. Taxonomy (NCBI): domain Eukaryota; kingdom Metazoa; phylum Chordata; class Lepidosauria; order Sphenodontia; family Sphenodontidae; genus Sphenodon; species Sphenodon punctatus. Next base: position 3,351,576 of record QEPC01008443.1, on the reverse strand, counting down.
CACAGGACTGCTGCGGGCTATTGTCCATTTATTTTCATCCCATGAATTCCTGAATTTTCCAGTTGAAAACTGGAAAGGTGTCAAACCCTAGTGGATGGCTCATTGTGTCCCTCTTCTCTCCCCCGTTCCTGTTCCATCCCACTTCCTACTCCTTTATGTCTGTAGGCAGTGATTGATTGATTGATTGATTTAAACTTTATTTGCCACAACCAAAGGTTATTGGCAGATAGGCAGTGATTGAGCTGTTGCATATTTAAGAGTTTGGGTTCAGTGTTGGAAGAGCAACACTCACTGCAGCCTGATAGCTTTCCTACACCCATGTATTATACAAATGTTGCTGTACCCTAATACAGGCTTGCATGAACCCCAAGAGAAGTCACATGTGTTCTCATGTTATGAGCAACTCCTCCAGGCACCAGCTCAGATTCAGGACTCTGACTTGGAGGAACATGTGAAGGCCTTAGAATTGTCATCAAGATGGAGGTGGAGGTTAAGAGAGTCACCCCCTCACTGAGGGTGAGGGAGGAGCAAGGTCCACCTGTAAAGGGCTGCTGCTGCTAAATGCAAGGTCTGTAGTGAATAAGGCCCCAGTAATCCGGGATTTGATCCTGGATGGGGCAGCAGACCTTGCATGTATTACGGAGACCTGGCTGGATGAGAAGGTGGGACCAGTTTTAGCTGACCTCGTTCTGGCCGGGTATGCCATGCAGCCCCAGCCCCACACGGGGGGCCAGGGTGGTGGTGTAGCCATTGTTTTTAGAGAGAACTGGCCAGTTAAGAGATATCCAGTCCAGGAGATACCAGGTATTGAGGCCCTCCATGTGGTGTTTGATTTGGCTGAGGGCAATCTCGGGGTGCTGCTGGTATACCGGGCCCCTTCCTGTCCGGCAGCATCCACTGCCGCTCTAGCAGAGCTAGCCTCGGAGGTGGCTCTGAGCTCCTCCAGGACTTTGGTTTTGGGGGACTTCAACGCCCATGCCGACACTGGCCTTGTAGGAGCGGAGTGAGAGTTCATGGCCGCCATGGCAACCATGGACTTGTCCGAAGTGGTCTACTGCCTGACTCATGTTGGGAGGCATACCTCGACCTGGTCTTCTGTTCTGGCCTTGAGGCGGGTGACCCGTTAGTGGGGGATGTGAGGGTCATACCCTTTTCATGGACAGATCATTATCTCCTGCAGGCCAGCCTCTCAGCACACCACCTCCAGAAGGGGAGTGGACCAGTTAGGTTGGTCCATCCTCGGAGGCTGATGGAACTGCAACGGTTCCAGGAGGCTCTGAGGGAGTTAACCTTAGACCCTGACAGTTACTCTGTTGAGGAACTTGTCCAAGATTGAAACATCTTGCTTGGGGCGGCCATTGACAGGGTGGCACCGAGACGTCCCTTGCCTCCATCTCAACACCCCAGGGTCCTTTGGTTTACTGAGGGGCTGCGGTGTATGAAACAGGTAGGCAGGCGACTAGAGTGATGCTGGCGTCGGACTCTCTCTGAACCCAACCAACTTCTCCATAGGGCCCATTTGCGGTCCTATGTTGAGGCTGTGAGGACAGCAAAGAAAGATTTCTTTGCTGTCCTCATAGAGTCTGCAAAGTTGCGCCCAGTGGAGCTGTTCCGGGTGGTGCGGGGGCTGGTCAGTCCGGCCTCCCTCCGCCTGGACGGGGACTTGTCCCAGGCCCACTGTGAGGAGTTTGTCAACTACTTAGCAGAAAAGATCGCTTGGATACAGAGTAACTTTGACACCGGATTAGGGGCAGTAGGGGAAGAATGCAAGGTTATGGAGGCACTGTCTGGTCCTTCTTTCTGTGATTTCAGGAAGTGACGCCAGCTGTTGCTGTGGATGTTCTGGGGTCTGTTAGAGCCACCAGTTGCGAATTAGATCCATGCCCATCCTGGTTGGTGAAAGCCTCCAGGGAGACCTTGGGGACGGTGCTGGTGAGGGTAATCAACGTGTCCCTTTGGCAGGGGAGATTACCGCCCAGTCTCAAGGAGGCTGTGGTGCGCCCCCTGCTGAAGAAGCCATCTTTGGATGTGGACACACTCGCCAGCTACCGATCTGTCTGTAATCTCCCCTTTTTAGGGAAGATTATTGAACAGGCAGTGGCACTGCAGCTCCAGACACATCTAGACAGCATTGATTTCCTTGACCCTTTTCAGTCTGGATTCAGCCCCAGCTATGGTACAGAGACAGCGTTGGTGGCCTTGGTGGACAATCTTCGCTGGGAGATGGATGCAGGACGTTCAACATTTCTGGTCATGCTAGATCTCTCGACTGCTTTTGATACAATGGAACATGGGCTGCTGTTGAGATGGCTGCGAGTCCTGGGGGGTCTGGACAGGACTGTCCTTGGGTGGTTCCGCTCATTCCTCTCGGGGAGAAGCCAGCGGGTTATGCTGGGAGCTGAAACATCTAGCCCCCGGGTCCTGGATTGTGGCATTCCGCAAGGTTCCATCTTGTCTCCATTATTGTTTAATGTGTATATGCAGCCCTTGGGGGAGATCATGAGGGGTCTTGGGGTGCGTTGTCACCAATATGCTGATGATACTCAGCTGTACCTCTCATTTTCAACCGACCCAGGTCCTGCCGTCTCAGTACTTTCCCAGTGTTTGGAGGCCGTGGCGGATTGGATGCGGAAGAGCAGATTGAAGCTTAATCCTGAGAAGACAGAGGTGATAATGGTGGATAGGGCGACGGAGGTATTGGCTCCCCTCGTAGAGGGGGTCCGTCCTCAGGTAGCCCAGCAGGCTCAGAGTCTGGGGGTGTTATTGGATTCGGGCCTTCACCTGAATCAACAGGTAGAGGCGGTGGCTAAAGCCAGGTTCCGTCAGTTGTATCTGGTGCGGAGGCAGCGCCCATACATCTTCAGGCCTGACCTGGCCACCCTCATTCATGCTTTCATCACCTCGAGGCTAGATTACTGCAACGCGCTCTACATGGGGCTTCCCTTGACGCTGGTTCAGAGGCTGCAGCTAGTACAGAACGTGCTGGCTTGTCTCCTTACGGGGACGGGACGACGGGAGCATATTACCCCCGTGCTCCATGCTCTGCACTGGCTGCCGATAGCGTACCAAGCCAGATTCAAGGTGTTGGTTTTGGCCTATAAAGCCCTATACGGTCTGGGCCCCTCATATCTCAGGGAACGCCTCACCGTCCACGTTTCAGAGAGACCCCTTCAGTCCGCCAGGGGTGCCTTTTTGGAGGTCCCCTGTGTAAAACGGGGCCACCATGGAGAGGACATTCTCAGTGGCCATGCCGCGACTTTGGAACTCCCTCCCGGAGGAAGCCCGCCTGGCCCCAAGTCTGCTGGCTTTCCGCCGAGCTTGCAAAACCTGGCTGTTCACCCAGGCCTTCGGAGGGGAGGGTGGGGTAGTTGGGGAGCGATATTTTAAATTCTGTTTAAATTCTTTTTGTGCTTTTTAGTGAATTTTAATATTGTATATTTTTATTCTTTTTGTAAGCCGCCCCGAGATGCCATAGGCATAAGAGGGCGGCTAAGAAATGCAAAGAAATTAAAAAGTTCCAGATCTCTTTGATATCTTTTAAAACCTTACGGATGCATTCACACTTGTTTAATTTCCTGTGGGAGAGAACTATTTTGCCATACCATGCTTCCTACCTTATGGGCAATGTGCAGGAAGGTTTTAGAACCATTGTTAAATCGCAGTTTTCCCCTCCTCACTTGAAGGCTATTCCTAGCAGTTATAGTTTATGTTGCAGACCAGTAGTGCAGGATCTTACAAGCTAATCTGTTCACATGGCTAAGAAAATTGTGAGAAAAATTGTTTATACTGGGTTTTTCGTCTCGTTTGAATTTGCCCTAAGGCTGCAGTCGTGGCCTTGTTGAACTCAAAGTCAAGTCCCATTGACTTTAGTGGGTAAGGTTTCTACCATAAAGGGGCTTGTCTGTGTATTTAATTATCTCCAAAGGCTAGATTGGCTGTTGGTGATGACAGAGGGTGTTTTCAAATGTGACAGTGGCACAGTTTAACTCGTTTAGCTGGGTTAAACTAGGGGCCAGCATCATGTGGTAAAACACCCACCAAGTGTTTCCACAGTGTGGCTCATGACCGTGGCGAGGGTAGCCTGGGCTGTGTCTTGGGGAAATCCCCAAGTCACAGCCTAGGCTCACCCTCACCACGGTCAGAATTTGGCTGCTGCATTCTGAGTCAAGTGAACTTCCACAGGTATTTTTAGACATGACGCTGCCATGGGTGGCCATGCTTACTCCGGCATGGCCACCCATGGTGGTGTCACATTTGTTCCCGCCTGCCAGATGTTTACTGCGGATGGGAGCAAACACTCCCTGGACTGAGACAAGATTAACTCTGGGTTATGAGCTCAGCTCCCTGCTACCTCACAACCTGGAGTTAGCCCTGCCATGGTCCAGGGAAGCCATCCCCAGACCGTGGCCATAACATATGATGGCCTACTCTACCTAACTCCGGCCAGTGACCGGAGCTTTTCCAGGTGGGCGCGGTGGCCTCATAGACTGCCACACCTGCCCGTCAGGGAGGAGGCATGGTTGCGCTGAGTCCACACGTTGCCCCACCCCTTCCCTAGTCCCGGTCACCAGCACATTTGTTTAGCAGTGGGGCTGTATCCTGCCTGGGGTGACGGCTGTCACCCCAGGCAGGATCAAAGCGTGGCGGTGACTAGCACCGTCGCGTCAAAAAATACCCCATATCTGAAAGCCCACTTTACTCACCATGATCTGGAGTGGTGGGAGGAGGCTGGGCGCCGCAATGGCCATCATTGGCTGCCACAGTCGCCCATCAGGGAGGGGGGTGGACTGCTGCACACAGCGTCGACGCATGTCTGCCTGGCTCCCCGCCCTCTCCAGCTGCCAGACAACCATCACATCAGTTTGGGGGCCTGACTGAAACATGACCGTAGTGCCAGGCCAATGCCAGACACTGTGGCAGTGCTCAGGTGCTGCCATGTTTGTTTTCACCCAGAGACTATGATTTTTTACAAAGAATCTGGCAGACATTTAGGCCTAGTGAGCAATTTCTATCTTCAAAGGAACAAAATAGAAATTTATTTTGTGAAAGATGAAGATGAGCTTAGTCTGTGGAAAGGGACAGTTATTTGTATTGTCTCCAAAGAACACTGCTAATTTGCTAAGTGATAGATGAGTAGATATCAACGTCTGTGTTTAGACCCTGATCCAGAAAATATTTAGGCATACGTTAGTGTAGTTCATTTCAACAGAACTGTTCTTTTTATCACTGGCTGGAAATAAAAAAATGGAAAGATATTTCTGTTTGGAGGCTGACCGAATGCTTCCAGATTTATACATAGTACTGGTGTTTCTGACAGTTTCACAGCTGGTTAAGTTACACTAATGTTCGTTTTGGGTAGTACATAGGTAAGGCTAAACAATTTATATTCGGTGCCTATTTACTTATTCAGAGTCCTTTCCAAGTTAGTGCTGTGATTCTGTTAATATAAGCAAAGCTAAAACATGTGTTGAATGCTTATAAGGCATTAGAATCAATAAGTAGTCTTTCGATTTAAAAATAATGATTTTCTGTGTTCTCCAAAAGTCAAAATCTCTCAAAGTTGTCTTTGTTGTCTCTGAATTTCCCCAAGAGAATAAGCAGGGTGTGATAAATCATCATGCCCACAAAATAAACAAAATGCCTGACATAAAAGACTTGAAATAGTTTTGAAGCAGGAAATCCCAGCTTTAAACATCTTAATTATTTTGAAATTGTAGTTTTATAAGTGTATGATTAAAACAAAGTCTGGTTTATCTTTGACTTAACACCATTGGAAGGATCATACAGAGACTAGAGAGCAGTTAAAAAAAAAAAGCTCTTGAAACTGGGATAAACTAATTTTGTTGAACCCAAACTGTAATGCACCACTATTTACTTTCTTATGTTATGAAGTTTTACCAATTTAGTTTATGAGATCAAGTGATATATGATATTGCAGTACAAAAAATGTCAACTGAGGCTCTTTTCAAACGGGCCGCAGTGGGTGGGGGGATGGGTGTGTGCCGCGGTGGGTGGAGGTGAGGGGTGTGACCATTCCCACGGGTGCACACCCATCCCCACCCTCTTCCATCCATCTCCACGCACAGAGCAACCGGCATTGGAACCTGTTGCTCTGTGCATGGGTGATGGGTGGAGCACGGACGCACGCGGGCACCACTACCCACCGCCTGAGGTGTTCCCACGGGCACCTATCCATCCCCCCACACCCGCCACTGCATTTGCATAGGCGCCCCCCCCCGGCACACGTTTGGGGTGGGAGGCGCCCTTGTGAAAAGGCCCTAAATATCTGATTTAGAGCCTTGAGCAGACACTCAGGCTGCTATGGAAATTAGTAGAATATATTTTATTTATGAAAGGCAGTAAAAGGAATTAATAAATATATAAGTATATAAACATATGACTGTATAAGAAAGCATGAGTATAAAAAAGAAACCTGGTATATAAAAATAAAGCATTTCTGTCAAGGATAGTATTGAGAAGGACAAGCTTGTGGTGTGAATTTGAATTTATGTAAAATGAACACACAGACAATGCATTCAGATACTTAAAAGTTGAGATATAAGCCCATAGAGGAGGGGAAACCCTGTTGAGAGGTTTCAAGCAGCCTTTGTTTTTCCCTTATTATGCTCAGACAGGAGTATAAGTGGAAGTTGCTGTCACTGGCCAGTAGTGCAAACAATGGGGAATATGAGCTTATTCGTTGTTAAAAAGTCCAGATTGTTCTACAAAATGAACCAGCATGCAGCCATTTACATACAAGACTCATCCCACCTCACTTCCATGGCTCCCATTTTCTTAGAGAAATACAGTCTTATTTCTCTCCTCCGTCTCATATTTCTCTCTGTTTATTAAAAAAAAATGTAAACATTTCTGCCTCCTCTCCTGATATTTTTTTAAAAAGAATTTTCTTACTATGGATAGCATTTTAATAGTTAACAAAAAGTAGTATCTACTTCACTACGAACATCATCTGCAAATGAAATTCATTCTAACCTATTAGGAAAATCACTTGTGAAAGCCTTGGAACAGAAGTAATGTCTGGCAATTGTGTAGCATAAAGTTTGAAATCTTGGTCTATTGATTTATTTCCAAGTAACCACAAATTGACCTGTGAAGTCCTTACAATCTTAATTTAAGGATTAACCTAAGAACAAATTATGGTAACTGCAGTATATCACTAAAATACAAAGAGACAGGGAACCTTCACCTATATGAATAGCTTGAGGTTTTGGGAAATGATATAATGAAATGTCTTGTTCCTGTTTGTATTTAAGATATCAAATCTTAAAAACTCTCAACCAGTATAGCATAGAAACAGTGGACTAAGAAAGGCATTCTTCCCAAAGTTAAATCCTTCTGAATAAACTGACAGTATATGCCTTTATGAGTCAAGAAGTGACTGTTTTTATGCTACAGAAAAGAAGGTTTTACACTAAGTAAAACCCCTGGAATGCTTGGATAACTTCTTGCTTTTTCTCATAGAAGATTTGACATGTTGACACTCAATTTCTAAATTTTTGATCTATGATAATCCAAGTAAATCCTATCCAGATAGTTGGTTTGTGTGTGATTTTCTCCCAAGTATAATAGCTGATCACTCTGTCTTCTCAAGGACTGGTGACCTATTAGCAGGTCGGTTCACTCCTTACTAGTATATCTTGGCAGTTCTCCAAAAGGTGAGGAGGTTAGACTTCAAATAAAAAGGAAAGTCCAGTCTGAATGTTTCAAGATTGAACAGTCAGAATCCTATTCTATTCTTATGTATGCTTCAAAATAAAATAGCCTAGATTGGGAAATTCATGCCATGCACTGCATTAGGCTGATCAAAGCACCAACAGTGGCCAGATTATATTTTGGTGGTGTTTAGAGATATCCTATTCAGTTTCTTAACTCTAAGATTATGTTACAATCTGATCCTGAGCATATTCCAGAGGCGATATAAAGCCATTCTTTTTGGCAGAGCATTTTGCAGGAGGGGTTAGGGGTTGGGTGTGGGCTATGCTATTTAGGGTTAAGGGGTAGGGTTTTAAAAGGGATTTTAATGTATTTTTATTGTGGTTTTTAAAAAAAACCCAAAAAAACCCCGTAAGCCACCTTAAGCCTTAGGTGAAGAGCAGGGTATCAAATTTAAACAAACAAATTAATTAATTAAGAACATGCATGTAATGGGCATTGATGGGAAAGGACTCAGCATCCTGCTCCATCATACAGCACTCTTAAGTATTTCGTCTTTCTGGCCCAACAATATTTTTGTTTGATCGATATCCTTCTTGGTACAACATTTGGGGGTTTACTTGAATACGTGGTTCTTATATATCATTTAGTACTTAACATTTTTACTGATGGCAGTATTCTTGTTATGTTCCAGTAGTAGGGGTGCAGCACATTTGTTACCTGCATAGTTGGGAAACTCTATGCTAAATATTTACAGTTAAGATTAAGGGCATGGGTTAAGGCAGAGGCTGGGAACAAGCTGGCTTTTCTGAGGGTGTGTCCACTGCTGACCACATATTCACTCTAAATCAAATAATAACTAAGTATGTGAGGCAACGCACTGGGTCATCATTGTTTACCTGTTTTGTGGACCTCTGCACAGCATTTGACTCAATTCACAGAGAGTGGCTATGGAATAAGAGTGCCAATTAAATATTGCTCCCAGATTATTAAATCTGATTATTTCGCAGCATCAGGGTTTCACTGTCCAAATTTGGGTGAACAAGTATGGCCTTCTATCTGCTCCAGTGCCTACAATGAGGGGTGTGAGGCAAGGTTGCCTATTGGCCCCTGTGTTGTTGAACTTATATATTAACGGTGTCGTCGAGTCTTCACGGGACTCTTCCTTTCATCCTCTGAGACTTGGTAATTTTTCAGTCCCAATATTATTATACGCCGATGACACTATCTTGCTTTCACAAACCCAGATTGGTTTTAGGAGACTAATGAGAGTTTTTCATGGTTTCTGCTCTGAGGAATCCCTTGCAGTCAATTTTACTAAAACCAAGGTAATGGTGACTGGACCTTCTCATTCACATCATTGTTGGCTGATGGATTCCAATGTCATTGAACAAGTAAAATGATATAGATATTTGAGAGTGATCTTTTCAAATAAAACTTCCTGGCGCTCTCACTATAAAGCTTACTTCTCTCAAGCAAGATCTTCTTCTAAAATGATAACGTTTTTACTGTACAAGGAATGGCATATTGGAGATTCCTGTTCTAAGGCTTTTCAGAGCAAAAGTCGTGCCTCAATTTTTGTATGCTGTGACTGTATGGGGTCCCCAATTGATTGAGGTACTTGAGATTTCCCAAAATAGTTTTATACGACCTATCCTGCATGACCCTAGATGTACTCCAACTGTGTTATTGAGGGCCAAAACTGTCTCTCGTTCCCTAGCTTTGCTGGCCAGGACTGCAATCCTAAAATTGTGTTGCGTCTAAGTTTGACTTCTGTTGAGTCCTTTTCTTCAGTTGCGCTCTCCTCTGCAATTAATGACCTGTGGGAAAAAGGAGTTACCTTGCTCCTATCCTCTTTAGGATTCTCCAGAGAGTACTTACTCAATATGAAGCATGCAAAAGCTCTTAGTATCACTAAATTACGGCTTAGTGACCAGGAACTACAAACGGCCATGTAAGCGATTGCTGTGCAGAAATATCTAGTCTTTATAGTTCTTCTTGCATGCCACCTAGTGGAGACTCTTACTTATCTACCCTCTCGGAGTGAAACTCATTTTGCATTCACTCTGGCAAGGTTAAACCCATTACCCTCTGCAGTTTTGAAAGGCAGATTTGGTAAACAACCTTATGACCAAAGGCTCTGCTGCTTGTGCACGGGTAAGACTGTTGAGTCCCTAAGCCATGTTTTCGTTGACTGTCCTTTGTATAGTGCTTCTAGGGATTTGCTGTTAGAACCTGTTATAAATTTCATGCTGCCGTTTAGCCAGAGTGATGCTTTGAGGAGGCTCCTTGCTGATGTGGATCCTGCCTGGTCTTTGATAACTGCCAAATTTTGCTTTGCGGCTTTTAAAATTAGGAATGCAGCGGAATGCAATGTGTAATTGTGATTTGTACTTACCTAGTTTATGTTTTGTGTGTATTTGTATTTATGATGACTATGCTAACATAATCAAATCTCTATGTATGTACCTGCAGGTGATAACCACATTTTCAGGCACCTCCAACAGTCACCCAGTTAGTTTACCTGGCCCCCAATGGGTGCCCAGAGGCCCCAAAATGCTGGTCTTTCCAGGACTTTCCAGAGCACTCTGGGAAGCTCCTGCCCCTGCACATTACCTGACTCATCTGTCCGGCTGCTCCTCCCAACCTGGCCCACTGCTTACCTGAGCCAGCTGTCGTGCCACAGTCCCCCTAGTGCCTCAAGCCTCTTCTGGTGCAAAAACCCCGCGTGCAACCCCACTATGGGGGCTATGCTGCGCTGCCCAACTCAGCTGGTCAGTGCGCTGGGAAGAGTACCGGGAAAAGCGAAGTTTGCCTGGGGTGTGTGCAGGTAGCTCATTGGGTTGTGTTCGGGCACCAATTGGTGCCTGAATGTGACCCGGGGTATTTTCAGATGTGACGGGGCCAATTGGCCCCGTCACAGAAACAAACCTTTGATTCCCCGCCGGGGCCACCGCGTCACGGGCGAACAGACGTGGTGGCGACTCCCGACAGGGAATCGGGGAGGGGGCGGGGCCGCGCAGCGCAGCGCAACGTGGGGATGCACGGCCCCGCCTCCCCATGCTCCCCCGCCGCCCGCCCTCTGGGGAGATGGGCGGGCGCCACGGCCAATGCAGCCGCAGCGCCCGCCCGAATTGACCACGGCCCGGAATCCCTGCAGGGATTCCAGGCCGTGGCTGCCGTCCAGATGAGACGGCTTGGTTCATCGCGGTGGGGAATCACATTTGCCACACAACCGGCCCCGGCCCTGTGGGTTCAGCCAATAGCATGGTGAATGTGATTCCTCACCGCGATTGACCGTGATGAACATCTGTGGGGGAACTTCATTTACCCCCATCAGATGTTATGGGATCACTTTCACCATGTGCAGATTCACTGTGGTTGACTGTGATCTCGTAACGTCTGAAAATACCCCCAGTCAGTTCGGGCACCCCAAATTTGACATGGTGCCCTTTTTCCCCAATTACCCTCTTTCAGCTCTAGCCAGTAGAGATTCATCCTGAAGTCCTCAAACAAGCAAAACTGCAAATGATATCAAGTATACTTGCAGAATTAGGCTTACAGAGACCAACAGTTTTATTTATATTATTAATTTGCAGATATCCCTGAAATTGATTTTTGTTGGGTTGATAACAGCAATGGAACTCCCTGAAGGAATTAAAAAAGCTGATTAGAAAAGAGTTGTTCAATGGTATAAATAGCTTTTTTAATCCAGCCAATACCACTTGATTATTCAAAGGAGATTTTTGGAGAAGGCAACTAATCGGCATCAGATTCAAAGCATTCCTATACTCTCTTCCCAGATAGAATTAAAATGTTACATTTTTCATATTCATGCATTTAATTGCTGTCTGTAATGATCAAGATTCTTGGACATAAGTGGATACTCTAAAAAGAAACATGCATTAGATAAGCTAAGTTTCATTGATAACATCTTCTAAATAAAAACTTCCAGCAAAGTAAGTTTCTAGGAAAGAACTTCATTTACATATGCAACTGAAGACTATTGCAATCAAATAAGCTTTTGCTTTAGTAGTACTGCATCAAATAAATTCACTAAGGGCCTTTTCACACAGGTGCCCCCCCCCCGCACCGCACACGTATGCAGTGGGGGATGGGTGAGCACCCGTAAGAACAGCGCCCGCAGTGGACAGGGGTGTGTGCGCTCCCATGCTCCACCCATCTGTACTCATCAACCACGCACAGAGCAACAGGCTCCAGTGCTGGTTGCTCTGTGTGTGGAGATGGGTGTGTGCCCTTGAGAATGGGCGCACACCCACCTCCACCCACTGCAGGCACACACCCATCCCCCCACCCACTGCAGCCCATTTGAAAAGGGCCTAAATTTTCAACTCTGTGTTTTTAAATGAGGAAGGCTAGGGAGGAGGCCCATGGCTGCTGAGTGGCACTGCTGCGGAGCACCCACATCCCAAATCTTTGAAGCAGTTTCAAACAGCTACATTCTCTCACACTCCCATGTATAGATTTTCTAACCAACATTACACTGAATTGAGGTACAGGTTGGATTTGTTGCCACTTAGGCAGTCTGACTTTGTAGGCAGAGGAAATAAATAGATAGTGCAAGTAATTCCTTCTCAAAAGCTTTCCAACTTATGTTTTCTGTAAATTATATGGTGTTTTGGTATGATATAAAGACTTTTGGCACAATCCTTGTTCGTCCAGGTGCACAAAGGAGTTGTGTGCATGTGAGCTGCATGCAAAGTGCTGCTCTAGAATTAAGTCTGTGTCAAATACAGTTGCCAGGTATCCCATTTTTTGCAGGAATTCCCAATTTGGGAGAGCAAAGAAAAGCATCTTGAGGGCAGTTCCCCTGGGTCTTGTCAGGATCCGCACCCGAATGACCCAGTCCCATGTGGGATCCTCACTTCAAATGTCCTTATTTTCAATATTTTTCCATCACCAATGACATATATACAGGTAAACAGTTCAGCATCTAGAGTTTCAGGGCAGCCTTGTTAAAATGGATCCTTTAGAAATTCATAACCTAGCAACAGACCATTTTATTATCCTGAATAATCTTAACCATTAAGCTTCCAATAGATGCACTGAAATCTAGCACACTGGCTATATTTAAGATGGAATTAAGGTTAAAATACTTAACAGTGTCTTAGGGCAAGAGAGTAAATTATGGGGATGTTGTAATTAACCATGAAATTCAGAGTTAACATAAGAACATAAGATTAATCAAAACATGCTAAGGGAGGAATGAGAAATTTAGGCCCCAGGTTCAAATGCAAGACCTATCTAGTTTTTATTTTGTCCTTTTCCAGTACCTGGATCTGACCCTTCGATCAAGTTCCTCCACCCCAAACTCTGGAAGACTGTGTTCAGGTGAAGGGAATCGAGATGAGGTCATTGTGACAGAGTGCAGTCTACAGGGGCTGTTGTGCCTTTAAGGCAGCTAGCACCAACAGAGAAATAGCGCAAGCTGACCTGCAGGGGCTGTCAATTGCACAGGAGAGTGCTTAAGCAGACGCAGCTGGGGAAGTGGGTGTGGCAGGAGCCACCTCTGAGCCATAAAACTGAGCCAGCCAGAGGAAGAGGCTCAGTCTGCTCTTGGCTCTAGCAGGAGAAAATGCTCTTTGTTATTGGTTTGAGAGAGGTAGAGGCAAGGCAAGGGCTCTTCCCAAGAAGTCTACTTCTGGCTTTGGAAGGAGCAGGAGATCTGGCTTGAAAACCTGGGAGCTTACAAATGAGGGGAAGCTAATGAGAAGCCTGTCTTGTCAGACTTAGGAGGAAGATGGCCTCCAATGCTTGAACTACAGGGGTCTTTGTATTAAGCCTACCCTGAAAGCCTGATAAAGAAAAGACTTTATGCAGATCAGGACAGTACGTGGATGGTGTGCGAGACGTCCCTCTTTGTAGTTTTCAGAACCTGCTACCCTAGTGCCAAATAATTATTTACTGTGCAGCATAACAATGGCCAGTGGGGTGCTGTGTGTATTAGGATGTGAGAGAGGGCTGGTGGAATGAACCTCTGTAGCTGGGCACATATTTATGGTCAGCAGCTGTCCATACGTATGTGTGGCCAGACAACACTTGATTGCTGACTATGTGGAGGGGCTGTACCATGCTCCTGTGGGTGACACTACATGTACAAGAGAGAATAGACAATGATGCTTCTTACTGTGAATAAGTGGCTGGAACCCATTTAATACTAGCATGTCATTTTAGTGTGCAACTTATGCATGTACAATTCCCTTACAGACTTGGATGAATTCAGTTGTCCCTTATGGCTGCATATATTAAACTATTTAAGACCTTGCAAGAATTGTAGCCTTTGTTGGTATTTATTTGTGATTATTCAGACTCCTGTTGATAAACCATTTATACCATACTACACCATTTTATGGGCTCCTTATAAATATATAATATAAAATATGAATAAAAGTGAATGGTGGAATCTTCTATAACGGTGAATGGTGGAATCTCTCTTTCACACACGACATCCCCACCCATCTCCACGCAGTTTCATTGCATGAAGATGGGTGGAGGCACCCGTGTGAATGCTGCAGGGGATAGGTGGGGGTGTGTGCGCACTCCCGCACTACACCCATCTCCAACCTTCACCCATGCACAGAGGAATGGGCTCCAGTGTCGGATGCTCCATGGATGGAGATGGGTGTGCGCTCACTTCCATCCACCCTGGCCGCACACCCATCCCCCCACCCACCGCGGTCCATTTAAAAATGGCCGAGGGAGGAAGACAGACAGACAGACTCGGGTTACTAAGAGTGACCACAAAACATAAAGTTTGCACATTGCATTATTTGACACAGTAAATGCATTCAGTCTATGTTCATTGTAATTTGCTTTATGGTGACTTGCATAATAGCAGAATACATATCATTTATACTGCTATCCTTCATGCTTTTAAACTGTAATATCCTTTCCTCAATGACTGCTTGTCAATTTCACTGGTCTAGATTTGATTTCATAAATTAACTAGGTCAATTAAGTAGAGAGTTATGATTAGAATAAGAAGTGAAAGCAAATAAATATTAATCTACCACCCTGAACTTCTTTATTCCAACATGATAGCTCAAAGTATTCTTCAGAATTGCACACTGAAAATCCTTTGTAAATTCAATTTCCTTTGTCAATAATTTCCTTTCTCAATTTAATATTCAATAAGAAAAAATATTAAAATATTTTTTATTCCCTTCTTCTCACTATTTGCCTGTCTTCATAAAATGCCATTTTGTCTGTACCTGTTGTATATGTGGACATTCCAGATCACATGCTAGTAAAAATCTCTATACATAAAGAGTATGCGGCTTAGATGGATGTATTCCTTCTGGGATAACATTAATAGGGACGTTATATAAAGAGGATAGGAAAGAAGCTATACATAGGGAGTGTGCGGTTTGAACTGAGGCATGCCTTATGGATGACATCATTAAAAGGGATGTTACGTAAAGAGGATAGGAAAGAAGCTGTGAGAGCTCATGTTGGAACTGGTGCAGAGCAGACAAACATAAATGACTGATGTATCCAATTACCAGAAGCAAAATAATAAGAATAAATTAAATATATTTGTTTATATACAAATGTTAGAAGTCTAAAAAGTAAGATGGGTGAATTAGAGGGTTTAAATGAGGATATCGGCATAATAGGTGTTGGAGGTACCCGCGGTCCAGAGCCAAAGTCCACCCCACAGAGATATAGACACGGAACCAGAGCCGAGGGGTATGCCGAATTGTTAGGAAAGGTTATTTAATGGAGCAGAGTCGCTAGTCGCAAATCTAGAACTCTGCCTCCAAAAGACTGAGAAATAGCTCACAGGAGAGGATCTGAGGAGGGGTCTCAGACCCAGAATTTATATACCCATTTCAGTACAGAGTATGTTCCTAACATATCAGGCCAGAACCAGTTAGATAACATATGGAACAATACCTGAAGAAATTATTACAGGCACATCACATCTTGCATCCTTGATGACACACGCGTTGGGTGAAACAAACGTGACAGTGGCCCGTGTTGGCCCAGGACTCAACTGCACATGTGTTCCCTTGTCACCAGATGTAGGTCCACGCATTCCCCGAGGCGGGTAGGTAGCTGCTATGGGACAAGTCCTCCAGAAAATCTTGGGAGACTCAATCCCAGACCAAGACCTGGCCAGCTGAACCAACACGGGCCCGCCCATATGTTAGGCCCGCCCAGTCCAAGTGTGAGATGGGATCTGTGGATTGGACTTGGAAGGGTGCAGTCACCTGGCCCTGCCAAACAACTGATGGGGGAGGCTGGAGGAGCCCCCTCCCCCAACCAACTGTTTGGCGCCTGAGGTGAGCGAGCTCCTCTGATCGGCTGTTAGGCATGGCCAGTTGAATGCGCTCCACTTGGGTCCCCCATGAACTGTTTAGTGGGCACAGTCAGCTGCCAAACAGCTGATGGGGGGTGCTTCTGGGGGCCTCACATAAGCTGTTTGGTGTGTGCAGCCAGCAGCCAAACAGCTGATGGGGGTGCTCCTGAGGGAGAAGCGCCTGTAGGCCATTCAAAGCAACAGCAAGCCAGCCTAGGCCACTGCCATAGGGCCGCCTGGCTGTCACTCAGAAAAAGTCTAGGCGCTGCTTGCCCCATCTCAGTGCCTCCCATATGGGAGGTGCTGGAGAGAGGGGTACAGCCATTTAAAGAGACAGCCAGCTGGCCCTGGCCCCTGCTGCTGAGCTGCCTAGCTGTCACTCAGAAAAGTTCAGGCACCACTTTCCTCCCTCTCCAGCGCCTCCTGGATAGGCAGGAAAATGGTTCCAGACTTTTTCTGAGTGACAGCCAAGTGACTCAGCATCCCAGACTGACTGACTGTCACTTTGAATAGCCAGCTGGTGCTTCCCTCAGGACTGCCTCCATCAGTTGTTTGGCAGCTGGCTGCACACGCCAAACAGCTCATGGGAGGTCTGTAGGAGCACCCCCATCAGCTGCCAAACTGAGTGGCAGCTCTTCCATGGCCCTATCCTGCTGTGCTACATTGGCCCAGGAGTCTTGACCTAAGTGGACAGTTCCTTGGGCCACCCCACCAACCAGAGGAGCAACAGCTGCAGTGGTCCTTCTTGGGGTGGACTGGGGAGCTGACTCACTGTCATTGCATTTATTTTCACCCATTGTTGATTGGTAAACATTCTGGAGTGCCTACATAGTTGACACTGCTGACTAGTAAACTAATCAGAGTCTGGAGGGAGGTTTCTATCCCTGTGCTCACCAGTGGCCAATGGTGGGCGGAGCCAGGGCAACAGTGGGCGGAGCCAGGGCAATGGTGGGCGGGATAACCCAGCAGCAAGGAGTTCCAAGGGTTAATGTTGGATGGACATTACATTACTTAATCAAGCAATTTCAGTTAGGTTAGGCAGGTTATAATCACCTCCTCTGCCAGGTTTAAAA
>QEPC01008443.1:3315965-3333122 GCA_003113815.1 Sphenodon punctatus | reverse complement strand
GGGGGGGGGGGAGAGGGGAGCCGCCACTGTAGTATACTTCTACAGTAGACATATCAACAATCTGGTGGAATAGAGGTGATCAACACTGTAATACAAAATACAGTTTGTTACAAAGACTATTTGACCAAATGTTGTGTCTGGAATGGATACTCCATCTATGTGGTTAAAATTAGTTTGTGTTTAAACTCTTGAGTAAATTTATACTATAAGAAGAGAAGGGGTGACCTTTTTTAAGAGACCTATTATTCGAGTTATTTGTTTGTATTTGCTGTCTTAATGAATTACTTTAGGTTGACACTGAGTGCCCCCCATTGAAAGTTTTTATATGTCTAAAGTGTAGTAATGATGGAATACTGTATCGCCTTTTGTGTATGTACCTATATGATCCAGGTTAATTTGGAAAGAGTATTGTTTGACATTGCCTGATATTATTTGCTTGTATTGCTGTACTTCCTAGCTGCATGGAGAAAAGGGAGTAGAACAGCTGCGTGGAGAAAAGGGATTTTGGGAGAAGAGCGAGCAGAAAGAAAAGATCAGTAACCCCTGAAGAAGCCAGACTTTGGCGAAACGTTGGGTTTTTGTTAATACGTTTCTGATATTTGGTTTTGACCCTCTGTCTTTAATGTTGGCATGTTTGTTGATTGTGTATAAAAATTGTTGAACTTTTGATCTTTTGAAGCAGTCAGTTTGTTTCTTTCATTTGTAATTTACTGCTTCATTATACTTCCTCTCGTTTGTGCATGTTAAAAAAACTGCATGAGTTCCGTATGATTTAATTTAAGGACATAAACTGTGGGTGATTTCAGACGAGATGGGGCGGCATTCGCGCTGTCCCAGAATCACCCAAATGATTCCCCGCTGGCTGATCCCAGTGGGGAATCAGGGAGGGGCTGCGCGGCACACCGTGCGGCCGCATGGCCCCACTCACGCTCCCCCGCCGCCCGCCCTCTGGGGAGATGGGCGGGCACCGCGGCCAATGCAGCTGCAGCGCCCGCCCAATTTAACCATGGCCCGGAATCCCACTAGGGATTCAGGGCCGTGGGTGCCGGCCAGACGTTACTTTTTGTTGGTTCCCGCCGGGGATCTCTTTGACGACACTTGCGGCGCTTGTCCAGCGGGGAGCCCGGGAACCATGGTTGAAATTGACCCCATGTGGGAAACGACCGTGGTGAACATCTGGCTGCCGCCTAACAGACGTTCAGGGCGCTTTGGCCCCATGTGGGTATTGACTGTGGTTCACTGTGATCTTGTCACGTCTGAAAATACCCTGTGTTTTGGAAATCTCTGGATAGAAATTCCATGCTTAAATAAGAAATATATAGCATTGGGGCTATACTATTGTCTGACTGACCAGGACAATGGGTATGGTTATTAAATGCTAAGACATACAAGGAGCTGCCTAACTGAGTCAGACCAGTGGTCCGTCTTAGCATAGTATTGTCACAACCTGATATGGCAGTAGAGTTTCAAACCTGGTTCTCCAGGGTCTCTGGCAGAGGCCTCACCCAGGCATGCTACCCAAGACTCTCCAGGATCCCCAGCAGAGGCCTCTCACAGGCATGCTACCACAGATCCTGATGCCGGGGATTGACTTTGGAACTTACGCAAAGCATGTCCTCTACCACCTGAGCCGCAGCCCACCCCAGATATGAGTCAGGCTACTAGTGCTGGAGACACAATAATAATGGGTGATTTTAATTACCCTAATATTGACTGAGAGAATGTCATCTTGGGGTGAGATGCCGAGAAAAAACTTCTAGACACCATAAACAACTGCTTCTTGGAGCATCAAGTCTTGGTACCCACAAGATGAGAAGCAGTGTTGGACCTTGTCCTAAGTGGAGGGCAGAATCTCATGCAAGGACTAATGGTACTGGTGATTACAGTATAATTAAATTTTACATACATGAAGGGAAATAATGCCAAATATATCTACTACAATAGTGTTTAACTTTAAAAAGGAGAACTATGCAAGTATGAGGAAACTAGCTATGGGAAAACTAAAAGGAGCAGTCATGGGGACTGAACGTCTGCAAGAGGCATGCAGACTATTTAATAGCACTTTCCAGAAGGTCCAGATTAAATGAATTCCACAAATCACAAAAGTTAGCAACACAAGCAAACATATGCCAGTATGACTAAATGGTGAAGTAAAGGAGGCTATTAGAGCCAAAGTACACCTTTAAAAAAAACCAAAAAACCCAGCAAGCTAGTCTAAATAAGAAAAGTAGGAAAGAGCATAAACTTGAGGGTGTTTTTAAATGAGTCATGTCCACGCATGGCCTCCCACCGTCCACGCATCCAACTGCTCATGTGACAGCGGTGGGTGCACTCCCATGACCTCACACAGCGGCCACTCATGGTGATGCACAGATCACTCCTGAAAAATCTGGACTGTCCCATGTAGGCCAGGCCAAGACAGGACCTGCTCGTTTGAAGCGCTCCCCAGTCATGTTGCGAGGACGCCCCACAGCGACGCCACTCAGCGGCTACAGACGACCACCACCCCACCCCACGGTGCATGTTTAAACATGCACAGAAAAGTTAGATATAAAACCTTAATAAGGCAGACAAAGAGGGAATTTGAAGAGTGACTTGCCATATTTTCAAATACATCAGAAGGAAGAAGCCTGCTAGAGAGTCAGTCGGGCCATTAGATGAGTAGGAGGTAAAAGGGTCACTCAAAGAAGATAAAGCCATTGCAGAGAATTATTTCCATCAGTCTTCATTCAAGAAGATGCGGAGAAGATACGCACACCAGAACTATTCCTTATAGGTGAAGAACTGTCACAGATCAATAGTAGAAGTGGTTTTAGAGAAGATTTATCATTTAAACTAATGAGTTACCAGGACCAGATGGGGTTCATCCAAGAGTTCTGAAGGAACTCATAATATGAAATCACAGTACTGCTATTGGTAATATGTAACCTATTGCTAAATTCTGCCTCTGCATCTGAGGACTGGAGGTTAATTAATGTAACAACAATTTTTAAAAAGGCCTCCAGAAGTGACTCTGGAAACTGCAAACCGGTCACTTGATGTCAGTGCAGGACAAATTGGAGGAGACAGTTGTAAAGAATAGAATTAGCAAGCATATTGACAAACATGACATAATGGGAAAGACCCAACATGGTTTTTGCAAAGGAAGTATGTGCGCGCATGTTGCATATGGTTTACACATGATTTGTGTGTGCACCACAGTCCCCGTTGTAGGGGTGAGCATGGGCATGCATGCATACAGAAGGCTTAGAATCAGCTCCAAAGATAGGAATAAATGGTCAGTTTCTACAATGGAGAGAAGTAAAGAACAAGGTATCCCAGGTTCTGTATTAGAACCAGTATTATTTAATATATTGATTAAGGATCTGGAAAAGGGAGTAAAGAATGAGGTGTGTAACAGGGAGCAGTCCGGTGGGGCTGCTGCCCCTTTAAGAAGGGGGCTGTGTGGGCCAGTCAGAGGGCTGAACGCACACAGGGGTGTGGCAGAGCCAACCCCAGAGCCGGGGATCAGCCTGAGGGGATACAGGCTGAGTAACCCCTGAGACAGAGTGGGCAGATTAGTGGCCCTTAAGGCTGAGTAGAGGAAGCCTGGCCAGGTCCACTTTGCCTGTATAAAAGGAGAGACTAGGCAGAGAGGAAAGAGTCTCTGCCAGGGAGCTGAAGGAGCAACATCTCCCTGAGAAAGCCTGCCTGCTCTACGCTCTCCAGGGTGCTGAAGACTAGAGAAACAGAGGGACCCAGGCAAGCAGAAGAGGCTGTGCCCAGGAGGGACCCTCTTGCCTGGGGAAGGCTTGGCCAGGGCCTGGGGGGTTTAAGGCCTGGCTGGCTGGACTTTGAGGGGTTGAAGTCCTGTTGCTCCTGAGTCTGCAGAGATGGACCTGGGTCTGCAGGGTGGAGGCGATTGAGCCGGCAGCCCCAGGTACAGAGGACACGGGTTGTGTCCAATAAAGGACTGTGGATTACTACCCTCTGGACTGTGTGGTGTGTCTTGAGAGGGTACCCCTTCTTGGAAGAGGGGGATTCAGCCAAGGCTCAAGGCTGAAATGGCGTAGCAGGGGGTGAGCTAATTCCCCAGCGTGCGACCCCAGTACCCCGTGTGGCCCTGGGAGCACCCCCTGCTACAAGGTGACCAAATTTGTAGAAGATATGAAATTATTTAAAATAGTTAAGACTTAGATGGACTGTGAGGAATTACAAAAGAATGTTGCAAGACTGGGCATTTAAATTGCAGATGGAATTCATTGCTGACAAGTGCAAAGTGATGCACATAGAAAATAATCCGAATTATACATACACAATTTGGGGTTCTAAGTGAGGTCTTATCACTCAGGCAAGGGACTTTGGAGTCATTGTGGACAGATCATTGAAAACATCAGTTGCAGTGTGCTGCAGTGGTCAAAAAGGTAAACAGAATTGTAGGAATTATTTGGAAAGGGATAGAAAATAAAACACAAAATATCTTAATGCTTCTATATAAATCTATGGTGTATTCTCACACACACAGAAACCAGAACTGAACAATATTCTATCTCAACAAAGATATAATAGAACTGAAAAAGTGCAGGGAAGTGCAACAAATGATCACATGTATGTATGGATTAGCTTCCACCTGAGGAGGGCTCATTAGCTTGAAGAAGAGATGACTGAGAGGCTTCTGATAAAACTTTAGAAAATCATGATTGGTGTGGAACAAGTAGCATAAGTAAACAGAGTGCTGTGGAACAAGTAAATCATAATTACAGGACACTCTATTAAAAGATTGAAAGATCTTTTAAAAATTTTAAATGAACAAAAGGAAAAACATTTTCACTTAATGTACAATTTACCTTGTGGAACTTGGTGCCAGAGAATATTGGGTGAAAACAAATGAGTCAGTAGCCCGTGACTCATCTGCCTGTCAGTTAGGTGACCACCAGATATTCACCCACTTCTGCCTTGGGGTGGACACTTGGCTACTATGAGAAGCATCAGCCAGAGAACCATCTACGGTGCCTTAAAGGTAGTTATATTTGTGGCCCTGCTGGGAGAGAGTCGGGCCCCCATGCCCTGACCTAGTGAAGATATGGGCCACAGTGGACCCCCTGGGAAGAGCAGGGCCCAGAGCAGTTGCCCCAGGTCATCCTGTGGTAAGAATGACCCTGAAGTTAATCACTATCTGCGCTACGATTCTGGGATGGATGGACCATTGGCACTTCTTAGGTTGCCTATATAACTTGACCCTTCCCTCTTTCTTCTGCTATGCCTTTTGTTTGTTGAAAGTTGCTCACTGCTTCCTATCCGCACTCCAGAAGAATTTTATTATTTTGATTGCTTTTCTTATGGAACTTGTTCCACCATCAGCTGCACATTATTATTATATTTTCATTTGTTTGAAGTTTGGCACTGAGAGTTAAAACTCTATCTACACATGCTATTCCTAACAGACTCAATTATTATTATTTATTATTATAATATTTATTTATTAATATAGCACCAGCAGTGTCCCTGGCTCTGTACAATCAATAGTTATAGAAAGGTTCCTACCCTCAGGGGGCTTACAATCAAATGCCCTTTTCACACAGACCGTGGCACGGGGGGTTGGTGTGTGCCACAATCTCTGTGCGCTGGGTAGGCAGGGCACACCGACCTCCCCCCACTGCTACCCATCACCCACATATGGAGGCACCTCTGTGCGTGGGAATAGATGTAGATGGGTATGCATGCGTGTGTGTGGGAGTGCTCATGCACGCACACATACCCACCCCTGCCAGCCGCGGCACGGTTCAAACGAGACTCACCCACGCATGAACACCCAGATTTCTGGGTGTTCATGCGTGGGTGCTGCCTATGTGAAAAGGGCCTAAGAGACAAGGGAGGGAGAGACAAGGGAGAGATGAACATCAGGAGAGACAAGAGTACATTCATTGAGAAATTGCAGGTACTCTTGCTTCACTTACTTACAGGAAACTAGATTCTGAATGAGGGTGAAGAGGATGCAGTTTCACTCATGACAGGCTAGGGAAGGCCTGATGGAAGAGGTAGGTTTTCAGGAGGGATTTGAAAGTTGGGAGGAAGGGAGTTGAGGAAATGTATCCAGGGAGGGAGTTCCAGGCATGAGGGCGGCAAGGGAAAAAGGACAAAGATGTTTAGAGGAGCAAAGAGGTTGTGAGCAGGTGAGGGTGGGGCAGAGGAGTGAAGCTCCCAGGCAGGAGTATGGCAGAATACAAGAGTGGAGAAATATGGGGGAGCAAGCCCATGAAGAGCCTTGAAGGTGAAGACCAGGAGCTTATGCTGAATGTGTTCATATAAAGGGAGCCAGTGTAGGGCAGAGAGCAGGGGTTGAACGTGGTCAAACGACGGGCAAGTTGAATGACTTTGGCAGCAGAGTGTTGAATGGAAATGGGTGGAGGGGACGAGATCAAAGCAAGGCAAGAGTTGTCTAGACCATGAACTAGGGTTTTTGTGGTGGAAACAGTAAAGCAGGGCTGAATTTTAGCAATATTATACAGACCAAAGCAACAGGATTTAGCTTGGATCTGAAGCGTAAAGGAAATGGAGGAGTTAAAGATGAATCGCAGACTACATGCTTAAAGGACCAACTGAATGGTGACTCCCTCAATGGAAATTGAGAGAGAAGTAGGAGGGGTATGTTTTGGGGGGAAGATGAGGAGTTTGGTCTTGGCCATATTAAGCTTGAGTTGGCAGTGAGACAGTCTGCATAACAAAATTGGATCGAGGGGGAGAGCGGGAGTGGAGAGACAGTTGTGTGCCATCCGCTACCGGAAGCCGTGGGTTTCAGTGAAGTTACCCAGAGAAAGATTGTAAAAGACTTGGGGAACTCCCACAGAGAGGGAAAGTGTCATAGAGGAGGTACCAGCAAGAAACGTTGAAGGAGTGGATCGAGAGGTACGACGAGAACCAGTTGAGAACAGAGTCCCAGAAACTAAAGGAGCATAGCGAATCCAGGAGGAAGCCAAAGTCCACAGTGTCAAAGCTGGCAGAGAGATCAAGGAGGACAAGAATGGAGTAGATGCCCTTAGACTTAGCTAAGAGAAGGTCATTGGTGATTTTGGCAAGGGCAGTCTGTCAAGTGGAGAGGGAGGAAGCCCAATTGAGGTGGGTCAAGGGAGGAATTTGAAGAGAGGAAATCAAGATAGTGCATGTAGACTTATCCCTTTTAGAACCAGTAACTTACACTGTCCAGCTCATCCTAAACTTTTTTTATTTTTCTTAGGTCTTCATCATGATCTTTGCTCCATACCTATAAAATACCTTGGTATTTTGTATACTGGCAATTTCTTTTTATATCCCATCATACTTTAATAAATGCCCATGTTGCAATGTGGCCCTTTTTGGCAATTTTAACAAATTTACTAGTCTAAATTAAGACGCAGCTTAATTCCTCCATTCTTAGATATATTCCTTCTTAAATTTGTGTTGCTGCTGCTGCTGCTGCTGCTTGGTGTGATATACTAGATCTGTGGAAAAAGTGAGGATTTTGTCCTTCAGGGACGTTAGTGTGGCTCCTGAACAAAAATGGTACCACCATGAGTACATTATAGTAAAATATAAAATTTAAATGAATAACATACATGCATTATATACCATTTTCAATTATTAATTTAGCTTTTTTAAAATTGCCTTTAAAATTGGCAGAGAGTGATATAGAGCTGAATAACATTTGAATGTATTTCTTCTGCACATATATGAGAAAAGTGAAAAGCATGTATTTTACCACTAGATACTATTTCATATTACTTCTCCAGAATGCATTATCTCAGAAAACATTCCAAGTTTGGTCCAAATACTGAACTACCTAAACCTTGATGTTACGTCGAGAATAATTTTAATGAGGGCTTGCAGAAGAGCCAATCTCAGTTGCTGTGTTGCAGCTTGGACAAGTGGAAAAACCCTGATGATTGATCTATGTGGGTGAGTTGGCATCAGTTTGTGAGCCCTCTGGGTAGAAGCAGAACATCCAGCAGAAAGAATTAAAAAGAGAAGAAATGGTTATCACCCATTCACTAACATTTTATGGCAGTGTTAGGGTAAACTGTGAGATGAATGCCTGTCTTCATGTATTTTGCACCCTGCTGAAGCACTAATAACATTAAATCAGCCTCAGTAATTCCCACCAAATGTTCAGTAAAATAAGCAATGACGTGAATATTGTTGATGCTATACAGTACAGCTATAGCATCAAAAATAGAATGCTACAAAAACAGGTCAAAGTAATGCTAATATATCATGATAGTATGAAAATATTAAGTCACCAAATTACAGGATTACAGACCAACTGTCCTCAGTCCCTAGAAACCTTTGAGTTAAGCTCACAGTAAACAAAACAGCCTGTACTGCACAGGAGTCTGATTACAAATTTAAACATTTGTATTATTAGGAAGGCACTTAAGCTTTCATCTCTGGAGACAGGAGTTAAAATCTGGTTGAGGTCACAAGGAAAAAAATACTATAATGCAGGGGTGGCGAACCTTTTGTCTCCTGGGGGCCACTTTGAAAGCTTGTGCAAGTTCCGAGGGCCGCACAGAAGTTGGGGCAGGGGTGCTTTCACTGCTTAAGGGATGCACTCAAGGAAAGGAGGGCCCAAGTCATGGATCTGTACCATGGAACTGTCCCCTATCCTTGTTTGCAAGACCTCATCTCTGCTCCCCTTGAGCTCAGTTTTTCAGTGATTGGAGGTAAGAACTAGATCCAAGTGTCAGATCCAGGAAGTGGAAAAGGGCCACATAAAAACTTATCATGGGCTGCATTTGACCCCTGGGCCTGAGGTTCCCGACCTCATTTCAGTGGTTTCAACCTAACTCATAGTGGACATTTCATTATATAATAAAATCTCCATCTAGTCTTGCAGGCTAGTGGCATCTTGCTGTGCAAAGCTTCAGCACTGAACTAGTTTGTGAATTATAGGTCAGGATTATGGTGCATTGGCAGAGTTATGGTAAAGTTCCAAATTGGTCTACTTATATATTTTGCTAGCCATTATTTTTATATTAAAAAAAGAAGAAGATATTTTTGACTTTCCTTCTTGGTTCTCCTCCTGGGCTAGAGTGGCTACACACTCTGTTCCCTAGAGAGGGCAGTGGTGTGCAAAGATCTGTTTTAGAAATAAAATTAGATAAAAAGACAATAGGAGATGTGTTGTTGGGAAGAAAAATTAATTGGCATAAGTTTGGGACAGACATTTATTACTCATGATGCTACAAGTTCTGCAAGTCATTCCATGCTGTAAGTTATGTTTTTGTTACAAATTTTACAGATAATATTTAGAAATGATATTAAGAAAGATAAATATTTATTTTGGATATACTGTATATGTTTTTATAGCTTTGTTATGACCTGATGGATGACACAATAAATTAAAAAAGAAAGAAACAATATAAATATTTTCTCTTTTTAAATGGCTCTCTGCCTGTATCCTTAGATTTCTGTAATACTGTGGGTCCAGCTATATAAAAGGGAGTGAGAGTCATTATAACTTAGAATGTATATAGGCCTCTGTAAATAGATTTCTGTATATTTATTTATTTATTTATTTATATTTATTTTCAAACTTATTACCCCGCCCTTCCTGCCAAAGGCAACCCGGAGCGGCTCACAAAAATAAAACGTATATAAAATTCACGTAGAGCCCTGCAAACAACAAAACAGCAAAATAAAACAATAAATAAAACAGTAAATAAATAGGGGGCATCACCTCCCCCATAATTAAATTCTAAACACATAAACAGCACCCCACCCCATCCCATCCCATCCCCCTAACCAACCCACCCACCCCCTCGCCAAAGACCTGGCGGAACAACCAGGTCTTGCATTGACGTCAAAAAGAGGGAAGATCCGGGGCCACCCGGGCCTCCACAGGGAGGGAGTTCCAGAGCCGTGGAGCAGCCACCGAGAACGCCCTCTCCCCTCAGTACTCAGGGGACCTCAAGACAGGAGCTTCTGGATGACCGCAGGGGTCGGTCAAGGGCATGGGGAGTGAGCCAGTCCTGCAGATAGGTAGGGCCCAAGCTGTGTAGGGCTTTATAGGTAAGAGCCAGCACCTTGAATCAGGCCTGGAAGACTGTAGGCAGCCAGTGCAGAGAATGGAACACTGGTGCAATGTGCTCCTGGCGGCCCGTCCCTGCAAGGAGACAGGGCGCTGCATTCTGCACCAGCTGCAGTCTCCGAACCGTCACCATGGGCATCCCCACATAGAGCACATTAAAATAATCCAATCTAGAGGTAGTGAAAGCATGATTGATAGTGGCCAGATCAGAGTCTGAGATATATGGCTGAAGCCAATACACTAAATGTAATTGGTGAAAAGTGCTCCTCGCCACAGCCCCAACCTGGACATCTAGGCGGAGCTGCGATTCGAGGAGCACTCCAAGACTCCTGACCTGAGGTACCAATGGTGGGCAGACCCCAACAATGATGGTGGATGCCACATCCATCACCTTCTCCACTAACCTCACCTCTGTCTTATTGGGATTCAGCCTCAGTCGACTTTCCCTCATCCAGTCTCCAGGGCTCAGGTCCAATGAAAAGGAGAGACAGAGTTAGGTGTCATCAGCATACTGATGGCACCAAACTCCAGTACTCAGGACGATCTCGCCCAACGGCTGCATATGCACGTTGAACAGGAGAGGGGAAAGAATAGAACCCTTCGGGACTCCACACGAGAGGTCCCAGGGAGATGAAAAGTGTTCTCCAAGCACCACCCGTTGGGTTCTTCCTGAGAGGAACAAACAAAACCAAGAACAGTCCCACTAATCCCTGCTTGGTCCCACAGACGCATCACCAAAAACTCGTGGTCAACGGTATAAAAAGCAGGCAATAGATCTAAAAGAATCAACAGGGTTGAACGGCCCTAGTCTAACTCCCGGCAAAGATCATTGACCAGAACCACCAACGCAGTCTCAGTGCCATAGCCCGAATGAAAGCCGGACTGCAAGGGATCCAGAAAACTAAGTTGGTCCAGATGCTCCTGAAGCTGCCAAGCCACTACCTGTTCAATAACCTTCCCTAAAAAGGGACGGTTGGAGACAGGACGATAACTGGCAAGGGTGTCAATGTCCAGAGATGACTTTTTGAGTAGGGACCACACCACCGCCTCCTTGAGGCAGCCCGGCACCCCGCCCTCCCGAAGGGAGGTGTTGACCACCCCAGCCAGCAATGGCCCCAGTGTCTCCTGGCAGGCTTTGACCAGCTACGATGGGCATGGATCTAAAGCCGTTTTTAGATGAACGCACGGTGCGCTCGCGCGTGGTTTCCAAAATGCCGCAAGACGGGATTAGATGAGACGCTGCCATGAGTCACGTGCACAGGAGGGGATGCGCATTCTTTTCCAGCCACGATTGATTCCACCCGGTCAAATCACGGCTGGAAAAGAATGTGCGTCCCCCTCCTGTGTGCGTGACTTGCGGCAGCATCTCGTCTAATCCCGTCTTGTGGGATTTGGGAAACCACGCGTGAACGCACCGCGCACTCGTCTAAAAACAGCCTAATTCACAAAAGGTGGCTATAACTGCCCCAAGACCATCCTCCGCATCAGTGGGTGAGATTTTCTGAAATTGATCCCAAGAAATTGGACAAGGAGGGCCTTCCACAACCTCTGGTGAATCTGAGTGATTTTATCAGCAAAATAATCAACAAACATGTCACAGTGGTCACTGGAAGATTCCAGATCCACGTGGAGGGAGGCCGGACCGACTAGCCCCCTAACCACCTGGAAAAGCTCTGCTGGACGAGATTAGCTGATGCAATGAGGGCAGCAAAGAAATCTTTCTTTGCCGTCGACACAGCTACCACATAGGCTCGTAAACTAGTATATTGTGATGATGATTTCACAATCTAAAGATTCATAAACTGCGATGGATTAGAAACAATGTCTAGATTCCTTGGAAAAATATATCTCTCATTGGTACTAAATATTGAGCATTACAAATGACAGCAGCTCAGGACTGAATATTGACATGGTTCCACATGACATTCTCAGAAGAAAGCTGGGGAAATGTGGGCTGAATAGAATAATCATTGTAGTATAGGTTCACAATTGGCTGAAAAGCTGCACTCAGAAAGTAATAATTAATGGAATTAATTGGGAGGAGGTATCAAATGGCATCCCACAGGGGTCTGTCTTGGATCCAGTCCTCTTCAACGTTTTGTTAATGCTTTGGAGTAGAGATTATAACAACCAAATTTGCAGATGACACAAAAGTGGAAGGGGTTGGAAACACTTTGGAGGACAGGATTAGACTACAAAATGATCTAGATAAACTAGATAGCTGGACTGGATGAAACCTAATGAGATTTTAAAAAGACAAATGCAAGTACAACACATAGGAATGAAAAAATGAAAGCACAAATATAAAACGGGGGGAAACTGGCTAGGCAGTAGCACTGGGAAGAAGGATCTGGGAGTTATGGTGGATCATAAACTGAACACGAGTCAACAATGTAGCACGGTCACAAGCAAATGTTTTAGGCTGCATTAAGAAGTGCGTCGTTTCCAATACACGGGAGGTGGCGGTGTCACTTCATTTGGCGCTATTGAGACCTCACCTGGAATACTGGGTTCAGTTTGAGATACGCTTTTCAAGAGGATGTAAACAAACTGGGGGAAGATTCAGTAGAAAGCAGCAAAGGGTGAAATCAAACAAGAAAATAGCCTGCTGGAGTCTGTGTTCAGTCCGTGCAGCCCGCAGGCAACTGTCACTCACATGTTTAGCATGTCTAACCTAATAAACAGGCAGCTCTCTGCCTGTATTCATGTGCTTGCGGCAGCTCCCACCAGAGATACTGACGATATCCCTTCCCCACATCCACCTCTCAGCTGAGAGGTGCGCTAGAGATTTCCCTCCCCGTCCATCTTCCTCCTCATCTCTTTACTGAGAGGCGCACCAGAGATCTGCCCCCCCCCCCAGTGTCCCTCCCCTGTAGCCACCTTTCAGCTAAGAGGTGCTCTAGAGAGCTTTCCCTCTCCCCTCCTACCCCCTGCAACCAACTAGAGCTCTCCCTCCCCGCAGCCTCCCTCCCCATCTCTCATCTGAGAGGTGACTAGAGATCTCCCTCCCCTGCAGTCTCCTTTCCCACCTCCCAGGTATTGGGTGATGGAATAAGTTGACTAGGGGAGTTGTAGGCAGAGGATATCCTGATTTGGAGCAGGGGCTTGGACTACTTCAAACCGTACGGCACTAGGATTCTGATTACTCATCCTGTGCTTTAGGCCATTAACTTCATGGTGAAAATTCCACGTTGGGGGGAGGGCGGGAGGACAAACATTTCCATGGTGGACGTGATGGTTGTATTCTTAAGTGGATGTGGAATAGTAGGCTTGGTACTGGTGAGGTATTCAGAGATGTATAGCATGGAGATAATATGCAAGATAAGGCAACTCAGCACATGACTCAAGTGTATGTAATATTATTTACATGTATTAATGTTAATTGAGAGTTTTGTTCAGATTATTCAACAAGCTGGTTTTATCAGATTGCTCTGTTAATTTTCCCGCAGACATCTACTATATGATATGTTTCTGTTTAGTATGTTAGGCTTGTTTCTCTGAAACTACAAGCCTTGTGAATTTTATTAGACCAATGGAGGTAGTGGAGAAGAGAACTTTTTCAATCACAACTTCACTTTTATTATCCATCTGTTTGATTTTATTTAAAAAATATCCCTTTCATTTTTGTATAATTATATAAAAACGTTTATCCTGCAGGATGTTTGTGATAATATAGGCCAAAATACTAGAGATCATAAAGTCTTAGGTTGTCAATATAATCAATTTGCTGTTTTTTCATATTTCCTTTCCTCCTCTAAGATTTTTAGGCAAGCATTTTAAAATCTTGAAGATTTAAGCTACATAGTACCAAGGCCTAACACATCAGTAAATGTCACTAAAGTGTCAACTCTTTGCATCATAACTGTAGTTCATTTCTCAGCATTGACAGTGATGCTTATATTGGATAAGGATTGGAATGGGCATATTTCCAGATCTTAATTACATCAGGCATAGGGATGAGGAAAAACATTCTTCCTCATGAGGGAAGGGGAGGGCAAAGCAAATTTGGTCATCCGGAGCCCTATGCATCCCCGTTTATCGAGAGATAATAGGATTAAGTTAAGCTATGGGACTTCCATGACTAAAACTGTCTTGCTGTCTTCAGCAGGGGTCTAATAAGGATAGATATAATTGCGTAAATGGTGAATAAGAATGAAAATGTATACAGTAAAAGCAGAATGTTTACAAATAAATTATGACAAGTTGGATTCTGTTCAGTATCTGCAAAGTTGGTTAAAATAAAACATCACATTCAGAATGACAAGGTTTATCACTTGTCTTTTCTGTTGCCTAACTTGTGCCAGTTTAAATGTCACAGATAAAGTATCTTGTTGAGTTTAAATAGGGAGGATCTCATTGTTCGGTTGATATATATATATATAGAGAGATATCAATATCTATCTATCTATCTATCTATCTATCTATCTATCTATCTATCTATCTATCTATCTTTATCACGGCCTGTTTAAGACTATTCCAATGGGGTTAAAGTGGCACAGTAAATTAAGTCCTGAAAACAAATGCAGCACAAATTAGACTTTCATTTTCTGACCCACATCCATTTACAGAATTTAAGCTATTAACAGTTGAGCATTTATTTTCATTTTACTCACCCTACACAGAGGAAACCAAATACACATAATGTAGCCCCAAAGGAATAATTAATTAGCTCCCTCATTGACATAGATTTGTGTAATTTATTTAAATATAATTCTTTTATTTATTTATTCAGTTTTTATGGGGATTTTTAAACAACTAGCAAAAATCACAGTAAGAAAATAAACAACTGGTGATCAAAGGGGTTCTTCATATTTCAGTCTTTCAGAATGCAATGGGTATATCACATTGGTGTTAGAAGCAGTCATTTTTAATATTCCATTTTGTTTTTATTCATGTGTGTCAAACACTGGCTCACAGCCCACATATGCAAACAATTGCTGTGTGTGCAAATTTTTCTGCCCCAATGCTAGTTGCAAAATAAACTATACAATATAATTTACAGGACACCCAGGGAAGATGTAATAGAGTTAGAAAGAGCTGTTGTGAAGTGGGGATGGGCCACCTATACCCACTTAATTTACTTTGTCTTAGTTGATAAATAAATTTTATTGACAGGAGGCAAATAATACTTATAGTAGCATACCTCAATTGTATGCTAAAATAAATCAGTTGCTTGTTGTGGTATTTGAGATTAGACCTTCAGGGACATTCATCTCCTTCCTTCTTCGCCTTTTGTATTGTTTCTTGCAGATGAGTTTAAACGTGTTGGGGTTTTTTTTGTCAAAAGAGCAGACGAACTAGTCATACCGCTACCCCACCCATCATGTGCACACTGGCCCCTTTTGGTGCTTCTGACAGCCAGAATGTACACGTTTGTATGCACATTATTGCTTTGCTGTGCAAATTTGAAAGATCTCTCTTCAGTGGATACATGGCGCTTTCCCACTGTGAACCAGAACATATGTATATATGCAAAAATGAACATATATTTGTAAGTAGCAATGTGGAAAGAATGATAGTACGTATAAGATAAGAAGTTGTGGAAGGCCACAGAGGCCAATCGAGTTAAGTGGGGTATGTATAGATCAGCACAAGCAATACAAATAAAATAAAATGACAAGCAGTCTGTTAAGGAGAGGATTGGGAGATCTATGAGCTTAAGCAGGAAAAAGTTAAAAGGATAATTAGAAGAGCTAAGAAGAAATACAGAATGTCAAGCTGTAGAGAATATTTCAGCAAACAAGAAAGGATCCTTCAAATATATTTGCAGAAGACAGACAGTAAAAGAGAAAATTAGTTGACAAAAAATGAGAGTGGGGAATTAGAGACTGCTGCAGCAGCAACAGCAGATTTGCTTTGTTTTAGTCTTTGCTGATGTTTCATGAGATGCTAGCATACGAGTTAGATAATGTGCAGGTACAGAAGCAATGCAAATTGTGTAAAAACTGAGTGTTTGTAAGGTGGACCAGGTACAGGCCTCCTTTTTTCAGACTTAATTGACAGATATTTTAGAAGTTCTCTGGGGATGAATTCTTGAGTATTGGAATTACAAATAACAGCAGCAGAATTGTTATTTTTATTTTTTTTAAAGTGCTGAGATATACTAAGCAATTATATACTAGTTAGCTTCACTTCAGTTGTGGGGAAACTTTCAGAAGATGTTACTGAAGAAAAACCTTGAATAAAATAATTTTATTAGAGAGAGCTTGCATGGATACATACATGTGCCAGATGCCTGACTCAGCCAACTTGTACGAGCTCTTTTAAAGATACCATGGCCACAAGTTATGGGGGAACTCTTCCACTGGATCTTATGCATTGTGTTTAAATTTTTTGAGAAACTCGTCATTGGAGATTATGAATTTATGTAAGGAATTATGGTATAGTGGGTGAGATGGTTACTTAAATAGGAAAGTGACTGAAAAAGAGGAAATACTGAATGCCTATAAATGGAAATTTCTCTGAGGAGTAAAAAAATGGATGTTAGAGCAAATAAAGAATAATGCAATGCCACCAAGTTTGGAGAGATTTGGTCAGTCGCTAGAATGGGTTTGTTGCATGGTATACCATCATGTTTTGGGAACAATGAACCAGAATAAAAAGTGCAGAGTAAAAGGAACAACCACGTTAACCACTTCTGAAATTCATGGGTTTTGCTGAGCTATCCATGAATCTACTAGCCTGAGAGAATGAACCTAGGTTGTATCAACAGAGCGATGGAATAAAATCAAAAGAACTGGTTTTGTGACTATGCACTGTTCTTGCTAGAGTTTAGAAGGAAGTGTGTTTGCTGTGAGTGGTTAGAGTAAGGACCAGGGGTGGATTGGGAAATCAAAGTGGCCCGGGAAAATATAGTGTTAGTGGCCCTGTGCCGGCGGCTTTGCCGCCGGCGCGCCGGAAATTGGCTAAGGGGGCGTGGCTTCGGGTGGGCAGAGTGTACCAGATTTGGGGCCTATCGGAGCTGAGTCCCCAGACTCAGATCCTCAGCAGCCTGGCAGGGGTGAGCGGGAGGTTATGGGGGGATGGCAGGGGGGAGACTGCCACTGGTGGGGGTACTGGCCCTCATTTCAGTGCTCTGGCTCCCCAAATCACTCCGTTTCAGTGCTCAGTGGCCC
>QEPC01008443.1:3294411-3311403 GCA_003113815.1 Sphenodon punctatus | reverse complement strand
GGTGGAACAGGTGCTTGGTGCACATCCCTCTTCCCCCCCCCCCGCAGATGAGCATGTGGATCTTGGTCAGGGGGCCCTTGGCCTGGTTTTGGTGCTGTTAAACGCGAGGTTGGTGGTGAATAAAGCAACAGTCCAGGAGGTGATCCTGGACTCTGCTGCCGATCTCCCATGTATCACGGAAACCTGACTGCACAATTAATCGGGGTCTATCCTGGCTGATCTTGTTCTGGCCAGGTATTCCGTGCAGCACCAGCTGCGTCTGGAGGGACGGTGGGCGGCAGGGGGGGGGGGGCGGTATAGCTATGATTTTTAAAGAGGAGTGGTCTGTGAGGAGGTATCCAGTGCGGGCCATAGCAGGCATTGAAGGTCTCCATCTTGTGTTCGATTTGTTGGGGGACAGTTGGGGGGTGCTGCTGGTATACCATGCACCTGCCAGTACGACGGCCTCCGTGCATGCTTTGGCAGAGGCAGTGTCGGAAGTGGTGCTGTGGTCCTCCAGGACGATAGTCCTGGGGGACCTCAACATTCACACCAATGCTGTGCTCGGGGGAGCCGAGCATGAGTTCATGGCCGCCATGGCAACCATGGGCCTCTCCCAGAGGGTCAACGGCCTGACACATCTTGGAGGACATACCTTGGACCCTATGTTCTGCACTGGCCCTGAGGCAGGTGCTCCGTTAATGGGGGAGATATCAACTGTTCCCTTGTCATGGACGGATCATTACCTCCTACAGACCTCTCTTCTAGCACATGTCCGCCCCCGGCAGGGTGCAGGACCTCTTAGGATGGTCCGCCCCCGGAGGCTTATTGACCCAGTGCAGATTCTAGGCGCTCAGGAGGAGTTACCCTCTGACCTTGACGACCGTCTCATCGATGACCTCGTCAAGTTATGGAATATCTTGCTGACAGAGGCCATTGATCAAATGGCTCCTAGGTGTCCGTTGCAGGCCTCCTTGGTTATCTGAGGAGCTGCGGGTCCTGAAGCAAGAGGGGCTACAGTTGGAACAATGGTGGCATCGATCTCGCACTGAAGCCGACAAGTTGTGACATAGAGCTAGTTTACAAGCCTATGCCGTAGCTATGCGGATAGCAAAGAGGGAGTTCTTTGCTGCCCTCATAGCAGCCGCAAAATCCTGTCCAGTGGAGCTGTTCTGGGTGGTGCGGGCAGGGGCTGGTCAGTCCACCTTCCTTCAACCCGGGGGTTGAGTCATCTTCCGCCCACTGTGACCTTTTTGCGGATTATTGTGTGGATAAAATCGCTCGTATTCACCCAGACCTCGATGCCGCACTTAATGCAGTAGAGAAGGTAGAAGCCCCAGCTTGTCCGATTTTATGGGATCACTTTCAGTCGGTGACGCCCACTAACGTGGTGGGGGTGCTTGGGGCTGTTCGAGCCACCTCTTGCGAATTAGATCCGTGCCTGTCCTAGCTGGTTAAGAGCTGCCGGGAGACATTGGGGCCGGTGCTTGCCAGGGTGGTCAACGCCTCCCTGCGGGAGGACAGAGTGCCAAGCTGTCTCAAGGAGGTGGTGGTGCGGCCTCTGCTTAAGAAACCATCACTTGACGCTGACTCCCCAGCCAGCTATCGGCCTGTCTCTAACCTTCCCTTTTTAGGGAATGTTATTGAAAGGGTAGTGGCTCAGCAGCTCCAGGGGCACCTTGACTGCATTGGTTATCTTGATCCTTTGCTGTCTGGCTTCTGTCCAGGTCATGGCACTGAGACAGCATTTGTGGCCTTGGTGGATGACCTTCGCCGAGAAAAGGACCGGGGCTGATCGACCCTATTGGTCCTTTTCGATCTTTCGGCAGTATTTGATACCGTTAACCACTAGCTGTTGGTGATGCGCCTGTGGGACAGTGCGGGAGTGGGCAGGATCGTTCTTGAATGGTTCCGCTCATTCCTGACCAGAAGAACTCAGCAGGTGGTACTCGGTGATTATTTTTCATCTTGCCAGGACATCCCATATGGGGTGCCAGAGGGTTCTGTTTTGTCCCCTCTCCTGTTCAACGTGTATATGCAGCCACTCGGCGAGGTGATCAGAGAGTTCAGGATGAGGTGTCATCAGTATGCGGATGACACCCATCTGTATCTCTCATTTTCAACCGACCCAGGCCCGGCTGTCTCGGTGCTTACCCGGTGTTTGCCAGCTGTGGGGGACTGGATGAGGGCTAACCGACTGCGACTGAATCCTGACAAGACGGAGGTGATGCTAGTGGATAGGTCGGCTGAGTTGATAGCTACATCGATTGATGGAGTTTGCCCTCCGTTGATGTCCCAGGTGTGGAAGTTGGGGGTGCTCCTCGATGCGCAGCTCCACCTGGATTACCAGGTGGAGGCTGTGGCAAGGAGTGCCTTCTGCCAGTTACATCTGGTGCGGCGGCTTCAACCACTGGTTTCAGTTCCGGACCTGGCCACGATCATCCATGCTTTTATTACCTCTCGTTTAGACTACTGCAACACGCTCTACGTGGGGCTACCTATGGTGACGGCTCAGAAGCTGCAGCTGGTGCAAAATGCGGCGGTCTGGCTCCTGGTGGGGTTGGGCCTCTGGGAGCACATTACACCAGTGCGCCAATCTCTGCACTGGCTGCCAATACTCTTCCGGGCCCGATTCAGAATGTTGGTTTTAACCTATAAAGCCTTACATGGCCTGGGCCCTGCTTATTTGCCAGACCGCCTCACCCCCCGGGTTCTGGATCGGCACCTGCAGTCGTCCGGGGACGCCTTGCTGGAGTTCCCCCTGGTTTCTCAGGGGGCCAGACAGAATAGGGTGTTCTCGGTGGCCGTGCCGCACCTCTGGAATTCCCTCTCAGTGGGGACACGTCAGGGCCCAGACCTCCCGGCCTTCCGTAGGAACTGCAAGACCTGGCTGTTCCGTCAGGCATTTAGCGAGGGAGAGGGGTAGGGTTGGGGGGGGGGAGGGGGGTTCATTTGTGGTTTTATGCTTTACATGGTTTGAAAGTTTTTTATATGATATTTATATTATGTTGTTAGCTGCTCTGGGCCACCTGTGGCAGGATAGAGTGGGATATAAATTCCGTAAATAAATAAATTACTTAGCCAACAGAGAAAGGGAAAGGCCCCCGGTCCCGATGGGATTAAAAATGAAATTTATTTTGCAAACACCGATTGGTGGATTCCACTCTTTGTAGTCTGGTTCAACAGTATAATAGAAATGGGTATAATTCCTAATTCATGGAAAGGGAGTACCATCGTGCCCATTTACAAGAAAGGACCCAGAAATGAGCCAGATTCTTATAGACCAATAAGTTTTATTGATGTTTCGGCAAAGCTTTTTGGAAGGCATTTATTAGGTCACTTGTGGGACTGGGTCAGGGATAATGATATCCTTAGTGAACATCAAGCAGGCTTCAGAGCAGGTTATCAGGCGCTTCTTCTCACTTGCCTAGTCTACCATTCAATACATTTCCACTCCAAACAGCTTGCCACTTGAGTAGGCTGCATTGGTCATGGTGGATTTAACTTGGGCATCTACCTTTATTAATTAATTAATAATAATAATAATTATTATTATTATTATTTTATTATGTATTGCGCCAGCGGTGTACCTAGCACTGTACAATCAGTAGTTATAGTCAGGCCCCTACTGTTAGGGATATGAGGGGGAATGGGCTCTATAGGGAGCCACAGACTATAAAGGGAGTCCAAGCTCAAGCATACAAGAAACACACAGAGAAGTGAGGCAAAACATATTAATGATTTCCCACAGATTAGTCTTATGGATAAGCCCCCAGGGGGGTTGCAAACCAACAATATCATCACAGGGAAGGAATCTGTCTGTTTAATGGCCCCAAAAGGACAGGAGAGAAGGAATAAACAAATCCAGTAGGAGACACCAGGAAGGTTAAGTGAGGATCCTGTGGAAGGAGGTGTAACTCTAGAAGGATAAAAGGGAGGGGGAAACAACATGACAGGGAAAACTTAGAATGTAGGGCTCAACAGATAACAAGCACAGAGCGGGCAGGGGGGCGGGGGGCGTGGTGGTGCAGTGATTTAAGCATTCACACTCATAAAACAAGAGAGCAGCTAAGTAACTAGAATACAAAGAACAAGATAACCAACACTAATTCACAGACCAGGAGTAACTTGACGAAGCAGGCGTGTAGAGGGAGCCGGTGTAGGGTGGAGAGGAGGGGCTGAATGTGGTCAAAGTGACAGGCAAGGTGGATGACTTTGGCAGCAGAGCATGGAATGAGAGGAGGGGGGTGAGATCAGAGCAGGGAAGACCAGTAAGGAGAAAGTTACAGTAGCCAAGACAAGAGATGACTAGAGCATGGACTAGGGTTTTTGCAGTGGCAACAGTAAGCCAGGACTGGATTTTAGCAATATTATACAGGGCAAAGTGACAGGATTTGGCAACACCCTGGATCTGAGGTATAAAGGAGAGGGAGGAGTCAAGCATTAATCCCAGTCTGGGTGCCTGAGGGACAGGCTAGATGGTGACACCCTCAATGGAAACTGAGTGGGAAGTAGGAGGAGAACATATTGGGGGGAAGCTGAGGAGTTCAGTTTTGGCCATATTAAACTTGAGTTCATGGCGAGACATCCAAGCAGAAATGTCAAAAAGCCAGTCAGTGATATGACACTGGGTAGAGAAGGAGAGCGTGGTAGTGGAGAGAGAGAGTTGTATGTCATCAGCATACAGGTGGTACTGTAAGCCATGAGATTCAACGAGTTTATCCAGAGAAAGAGTGTAAAGGGAGAAGGGAAGAAGGCCCAGGACGGAGCCTTGGGGAACTCCCACAGAGAGGGGAAGCGACATAGAGGGAGGTACCAGCAATAGAAATGTTCCTTTAGCCAAGGCATTAGCCAAATATACCTGCATGCCACCACACGTTCAATTGCATGTTGTCAAAGGAGGCATCAGCCATGAATGCCACCGTAGCTGAGATCATCTTTAGGCTTTCATTGACCCCTTTGTTTTTATAGACTAGATTAGGGCTGAAACTCAGCTCGATTGTCTTGCCGTCTCTTGACGAGAAGGGGTGTGTATGTGTTCCTGTCTCACCTCGAGCTGAGAAACCCCCCTCTTCTCATCGAGAGCCAGTGAGAATTTGAGGGGGTGGAGGTTGCAGTCGGGGGGGGCGACATGGGGGCCGGACGTGAGCAGGGGGCAAAGACAAGCCCCCTGAGTACCTACCGCCCGGCATCCCCGCCTGGGGGGGAAGGCATAGTTCAGGTGGGGGTAGGGCAGGGGCGTACTTACCATCTGGGGGGGGTCCCGACCCCACCCACCCCCATGGTGCTCCACACTGCGCTGGGCCCCTTCCCAGGTCTTCAGTTTAAAAGAAAACACACACACACAGAGCTGGAGCATGCTCAGAGTGCTCCTTCGCTCTGTGTGCCCGTTTCAAAGATGGTGGCCACAGGGCCAAGCATCTCTTCTGAGCATGGCCAGCCCCACATGCCTTTTTCAAAGATGGCGGCCACAGAGACGTGCATGCTCAGAAGACCTGCTTGGTCCTGCGGGCGCTATCTTTGAAAAGGTCATGCAGAGCTGAGCAGTGCTCTGAGCATGCTCAGCTATGGGGTTTTTTTCCCTTTCAACCTGAAGTCCCGGGAAGGGGCCCAGCACCACACAGAGCACCATGGGGGGGGGGTGTCGGGCCCCCCTGAATGGTAAGTACATCCCTGCCCCGCTTGAACTTTCCCTTACCCCGCCCCCCCAGACGTGGTGGCCAGGCAGGAGCCGGAGTTACTCAGGGGGCTTGTCTTTGCCCCCTGCTCACCTCCAGCCCCCGTGCAGCCCTCCCCCTCGAGTAATTGGTGAGAACTCAAGGGGAGGTGAGAACACCCGAGGTCTTGCCCCCCCATCTTACTAATTTCTCGTGAGAATTCTCCCCCCCTCCTCCTTCATTTCAGCCCTAGACTAGATGTATTAGGTACTTAGTCCACAAGATTACAGCCCTCACAAAGTTAGACACTGCTGTGGAGGCACCCAGAAATGAGGCCTCCAAATTTTTACACAAGATGGACTCTGCCTTCCTATCAGTGAGATCTCTCAGAAATTCATTTCGCTACATGGGGAGAACTGAGAATTCAGCCAGGAGTAAAGCTGCAGGATCTATCATGAGCAGAGAAATGAGATTCTTATGCTCACCAATAAATAAATATTGCTGATTAACCAGCCTAC
Organism: Sphenodon punctatus; assembly: GCA_003113815.1. Lineage (NCBI taxonomy): Eukaryota > Metazoa > Chordata > Lepidosauria > Sphenodontia > Sphenodontidae > Sphenodon > Sphenodon punctatus. The sequence continues at coordinate 3,305,249 of QEPC01008443.1, read as the reverse complement.
TAGGACCCCTAATCCTGGAGGGACAGTCAAACTCATTCTGCCTCAACATCTTTGAAGTATGAAGAGTGTAGAGGTACATTCCTCTCCCTGGGGGAATCCTGAAGAAACATTCCCTCAGAATCATCAGAGTCTCCAACCACCTCCTTGTGGACTCCTGAACCTTCCATAGCTATGTGGAGATGAGAGGCCATCTTCCTCACTACCGTCTCAAAAAGATCCACCTCAGTCATATGCTTGTGACAAGTATCCTTTTATTTCATTCTGCTCTGGAGTGAGAGATCTCACCTTCCTCTATGAAGGAAGAGTAGGATTGAGAACTGGGTGAGAGGATATATGGAGCTGCCTAACTGAGTCAGACCAATGGGCCATCTTAGCCCAGTATTGTCACAAACTGACAGGGCAGCAGAGTTTCAAATCTGGCAGAGGCCTCACCCAGGTGTGCTACCCAAAACCCTTCAGGATCCCCAGCAGAGGCCTCACCCAGTTGTGCTACCAGAAATCCTGAATCAGAGATGCCAGGGATTGAACTTGGGACCTTATGCATGCAAAGTATGTACTCTACCATCGAGTCATGGCCCACCCTGTGGGTTAGAGTAGGGGCACCAGGGGTTGGGGCTCCCTAGTAGACGCTTTCTTGCTTCTATGCTTAGAGTGAGAGTTCCCCCTCATGATGAAGGAAGGGCCTTGCAGGGGCAAAGGGGACATCAAGGAACTTCATACCCTTCTTTTCCTCTTGCAAGGACTGTAGGTACCACCCCAACTGTAAGTGGAGGAGGATTCTTCTAAAGGAGGTCTAGAACTGTTCCTTCTGTGGTGAAGGAAGAACTGAGAAGGACCAGTTCACACTGAAAGAACTCATCCTATGTAAATAAATTTACATCCTTCTCAGTCTCTCTGACTTCATAATGAAACCTGAAACAAGTTGAGTATTTTCCTAGTACTGGTTTTTATTGTAAAGATTTCCCACAACTTTCTGAGTTTAGGAGTTTTTCAAGAGCCAGGTGATATTCTTATTTGCTTCATCTAAATAATTGTCTCTATCCTTCTGATTCAGCTCTGGTTCCGAGCATCCCTGGGTTTGGAATATTTTATTTATTTATTTATTTATTTAATAATTTATATCCCACTTCTGCTAGAGCAGCTCGGGGTGGCTAACAACTGCAAGATAAAATACAATAATAGAAATATAAAATACTGTAAAATCATCAAACATAGTGGGGCATAAAAAGTAAAAATAGCCTTCCCTCCCTAACCCTCAACCTCCCCACCCCTTACCCATCTCCCTCGCCAAAAGCCTGGCGGAACAGCCAGGTCGAACATTTATGTCGAAAAGAGGAGAGGTCCAGAGTCACCCAGGCCTCTGCTGGAAGGAAGCGCCACCTAATCTGAGATCTAGATATTGAACTATGGCAACATGGAGAAAAAACAGTGACCTATTTACTACAGCTGAAATGAGAAGGATTTTTTCCTTTCAAAAATATCATGAGACTCGAGAATTGTCACGGAGATCTTGGTACAATCTCAATAACCAACCAAGATCTCAGTTGAGAAATACTGTTTACCTTACCATTTATCGCAATTTACCACTTACCATGTACTGCCTTCATCTCAGTAATGCGCATGCGCAAAATGCCACTTTGTGCATGCGCATTACAGGGGTGAACGCAGTATACGGTAAACTGTAAATTGCAGTAAATGGTAACAGTAAAAAGTATTCCAAGAATAATTTCCTGACAGAGAAATATAATGAATTGGCATTTTTATGAATTATCGTTTCTCACTTAAAATGAGTCAAGAACAGTGATTCTCAATGATAACCGAGAAAAACTCAGATCGAGTTTCAGTCCTACTATTTGCTGGTTTTCATTCAGCCTGTATGCCTCATCCACATCACTTGTGTTTTCCAAGAATATCTGCATACCAATGCTGTTGGTTTGATCCAGGTTTTAGCTTTCACTCTTCTCGGCCTTATAGTAACTCTTATGGTTCAATTGCCTTTCGTAATTTTCCACTACTGCCGCATCCTTGCTAGTTTCTGCATAAACTTTTATCCAAGTCTCAAATAACACTACAAATGTGGATATTCATGGTTCTTTATCCCTGGTTATCTCAAAATCGTGAAACCTCAGGATCCTAAGAGATAACTGCATGAGGAAACAAACAAACATATTTTTCACCATAGTCGTCAACATTATTTTGACAAATGGGAAAACATTTTCCAATATTTCTTTAGATCACAGGTAACACTAAGTATCCATTACTCACAGGCTTGAATGTATATACACAGAGAGGAACAACTAACACAAAAGGTTTAATGATACTCAGAACGTAGTGAACACTTATTTTACACTTTCAGCCTCAGCTACCTAAAAGACAGGTTAATGTGACAATTGACTACTTCCTTTTTATACCATATAAAGTAGTGTTAGCAGTGGCAGTTCATCAGTAGGAGCTAATGTGGCAAAATCCAACTTGAAATCCTGCCCTGTTAACCCCTATTGACAAGATGCTGGGGCATGTTTACAGGAGCCGTGCAGTGACTGTGTAGGGAGCAGCGGCAGCTCTTTTGCTGCTGTGCTGCCCAGGGCTGATTTAGAGTAACCCCAGGAGGCTGCTTACCTTACTGCACTGGCATGTGAGTTCCCTGTAGCTAAGCCGCCTGTGCTGCCTGGTGGAGCATGACACACAGCTACTCTAGGTCAACCCCAGACAGTATGGCGACAGCAAGGCTCCTGCCCCCAAGACCAAGTAAGCAGGAGGAGCCACTGAACTGGTAGTTATCAGGTATACAGATGGAGATTGTGTCTTGGAGAGTGTGTGAAAGAGGGGTGTTTGAGGCAGAGGGGAGGGAGAGGGAGGGGGACAGAAGAAGGGAGGGAGTGATTTTCATGTATGGTATATGATGGAATTTGACCTTGGGTATTTGTATGTGATTTCATTTGGGCATTTCATGGCATGTGGGAGCACGTGAACAAATTATGGCATTTGATGGAATTACGTTTCTAGCTCCTGCTCAGCATTCACACAGTTGATTTTACATCAGACAGAGATCTGCAAGATTTATACATTTTGTGAAGTGGTTGTTCACAGGCTCTCTTCCACTTTTGGGAGGATCACAGAAGAAAATATGCATTGATCTCTGCAAGAGCTTATTGCCATTGAGAGCAGGCTATGTAAGGATTTTTTTTTCCTTTATGAATTTTTAAAGCCAAAGGAGTTAATGTTTTGTCAGATTTTAATTGCACCCCCGAAGAAGGGAAATTTCCCGAAACATGTCAGGCTATGATCATTGTATTGATTGGGAACATTATATATGTTTATGGTTGATTTTATTTTTATTATCATTATTGTATTTTTATAGTAAAATTTATTCTTAGTAGCCTTGTTTGTTTTCTGTTTGCCGTTCTTGGCTACATTGTATTCCCTTGTTTTCTCAGTATAAAAATTTAAAACAATATAAATATAAAACAAACGTAACTATAATGGGGGACGTAAGAATAATCAAATCAACCCCCCACCGAACCCCCTCCCCCAAAATCCCACCCTTCACCCATCTCCTTCAACGAAAGCCTGGCAGAACAGCCAAGTCTTACACTGACGATGGAAGGAGGGGAGAACTGGGGACTTTGTTTAGTCTGACAAAGCAAAATAACCAGGGTGGGTGCTGCCCAATCCCAGGTTGCACAGGCTCACTGGTGCAGGGACCTTATTATTATTATTATTATTATTATTATTTTTATTTTATTATAATATTAGCAAGCACTTATATACTGCCCAGCACTGTTACTTGGTGCTTTACAAAGGAATGGAATAGACACAATCCCTGCCCTAGGGCTTACAATCTGAGGGACAGGGGTGGGGGTAAGACGAAGGAGGGGAACAGAGGGAGAGACAAGGAGTGTAACATTCACGAAAATGTGAGGTCTCAGGTGCATGTGCTTGGCTTGGCTACATTGAGAAAGATGACTGGCTGGTCCATGTGGTGAGGATATGAGTACACAAACCTCGCATGAGTATCTGCTGCTGTGTTACGTGTTGTCCATAATACTTCAAATCCTCCAACCTCACACAAAAATTAATCGCAAGCTGCCACAGATTCTGCTGATCATAAATGATAATAAACAGCACTTTACATATACACAGAGCTTTATGAAAATTAACACATTCGTTTTCACAGCACCTCTGGAAAGCAGATAGGTGCCATTAGCAATTATTACTTATTTATACTATCAGGTTTTGTTTACTTAAAAGTCTTTTTATATTGCATTTCTAAAACAAAAAACTTTCAATAAAAACTATGGCCTTTTTTACGCAGACGGCGCAGTAGCGCCGATGGGTGGAGATGGGTGTGGATGGGTGGGTAAGCACACCCAGCGAACACCCGGCGGCGCCGAGCAGGGAGACATTTACACAGACAGCGCTGTGGGGGGTTGTGGGAAGGAAAGAGGAGGGGCCCGAAAACACCCAGCATCCAAACACCCATCCCGGGAAACACCCGGCAAACACCTGTGCAGACAGTCAAGAACGGCGGGGAAGCCCCGCCCGGTACAGTGACGCGACGGCACAACATGGTTGACTGAGGGCAAATGAAGCCGTGCAACGCGGCCCTGCTCCGCCAGCTGTCAGGACCTGCGTGGGCGGGGCGGGGCGGGGTGGGGTGGGAGGGAGATGGGGGAATGACAACCGCTACAAAGGAGCTGGCTCCACACAGCCCTGGCACAGAGCCCGGACAGAGCCTACGCCAGCCCCCCCCTCCCCAACACACATCCACAGCAGAGCTGCACACACACAGTGGGCAGCAGAAGCACACAGGGAAGGGCACATGGCCCACAGGGGGCAAAGAAAGGGGGAGGAAGGGACCCACACAACGCAGGGAACACCCCCCCCCCACACACACACACACACCCAGAGGCACCCGCACAAGGGAAGGGGTCAAATCAAAGCACAACACCGACACACCAGGAAAGGAACACACAAGCCTTTATTAAAAGATGGGGAACCAGCAACAGGGGGCAACAACAAACAACAGGTCAGGGAGGGGGACAGGGCAACAGAAGGAGGGGGGAACAGCGCCAGCAGAGGCAGGCCCGGGGCAGAACCCCAGTCAGTATGGCCAGCGACCCCACTCCTGGCACCAGCGCTCACCCTCCTCCAGGACGAGCAGGAGGAGCTCCACCAACTCCCCCTGCTCCTGGGTCTGCTCCACGATCATGACCAGGGCCCCGAGGGAAACGCGGGTCTGCGAATCGCAGATTTCCCGCGGAATTCCCCTCCCCCTGCGGAATCTCCTGCCCCGCTTACCCCAGCGCAGAATTTCCAGCCTGCGCTGCGGGGACGCGGGGCAGGAGATTCCATGAGGGGAGGGGAATGAAAAAACCCTCCGGGCTTCCCCTCCCCAGCCTCCCCAGTTGCCAGGGCCCTTTAATTTGCTTACCAGGGATGGCAGCAGCAGCTGCTCCGTCCAGCGCGCTCTTTTCCTGCTCGTACTTCCTGGCCCCTCCCGACGGGGCTCTCAGGGCGACGCAGCCAGATGACGTCATCTGGCTGCGTCGCCCTGAGAGGCCCCGTCGGGAGGGGCCAGGAAGTACGAGCAGGAAAAGAGCGCGCTGGACGGAGCAGCTGCTGCTGCCATCCCTGGTAAGACAAATCCTTTTGGGTTTTTTTTGGGGGGTGGGGGGTGGGATTCAAGCACGCCCCAGCAGCTGGGGAGGGCAAGCCCCGGCAGCTGGGGAGGGGAGGCCCTGAGGGTTTACCAGTGCGGGGGGAGGAGGAGGCAAACCAAGCCCCCCCCCCCCGCATGGTAAATCGCGCCGAGGCGCAGAATTGGCCCCTGACTCCCGCGGAATTTTAAAAAAAATTCCGCGGAAGAATCGGGGCCCTGATCATGACTTGCACTGAAGGGGACAGAGGGAGAGGAGACAGCCATCAGAGCGGGCCACGGGTACCCAGTAACAGAGTCCCCCATGAAGGGACACAGGCACAGGGCTCAGCAAAGCGGCAGCACACTCACGGATGCCATCGAACAGCTGCCCCGCCGCCCGCATGTCCCAGGCCGCCCGCTCCAGCTGCAGGACCATAGCCCCCAGGTGCAGGATCGCCAGCAGCACAACAGCAGCTGCAGGAGAGAAGGGACAGGGCAATGGGGAACGCCCACACCAATGGGCCCTGGAAGGGCCGGGGGCAGCAACACCACCAGGGGAACACCTCACACACACAGAGTGCCACCACCCGGGGGCCACAAAAGGATAAGGGGCACCCAGCCGCCACAGCAGCAACAGAATCAAGGCGGGACAGGACATCACAGAACAGCATTCCTTTATTGGTGCCGGGGAAAGCGGGCCCCCAAGCACGGAGAGGCAGAGCAGGTTGGCACTGGGGCACCCACGGCCGGGCACGACAGGCACAACAGGAGGGCAGAGGAGGGCACAGGAGCACCCGCGCAGGGCGGGTGAGGGCACCCGGGCAGCCCCAGCGGGAAGGGTCAGCAGTCACACAGAGGGGGCAATGGGGTCCAGTAACTCCAGGTGGCAGCCAGCAGCGAAGCAGCGCACAGCCTGATTGGAGGCATGGGGGGGGGGCTATGCACCGTCCCGGGCACCAAGGTGGCAGCGAGCGGCTGCTCATAGACGGTCCAGTGAGCACTCCAGTGGCAACGACCCCGGCGCCAGACCCTCCCATGCGAACAGGCCCCTTCAGAAGCCTCGGGAGCGCATATGAGCATCCACCAGGTAGTGCGGAAGGAGAGGATCTGCACCTGCGGCCACTGCCCGTACAGTTGGAAGGTCCCTCACCGATCAAAGGGTGGTGAGCTCCGCAGCGGTGGTGTCCCCGGTCTGGAGTGGGCCACCAACCTCGGGGGACAGCAAGCCCAGTTCCCACAGGAGGGCCCCAACGTCCAAGGGTGCACGCAGGATACCCCACGCATGCAGGAGGCTGCCGGTGTACTGGGCAGCAACATGGGGACCCCCAGACAGCAAGGCGAGGCCGTACCCAGGTAGCTCCGTCACCAGGCGAGCCACAGTGACCTCCGCAGCGGTCCACGGCACCACAGTGGCGGGCGGGTGCCCCCAAGAAAGCTGGCACAGGGGGGTGAAGGCAAGCTCGAGGGAATGGGTCTGGCACGCCGGGGCCCCGACCCGGTGACCCATCGTCCACATGTACCGCAACAGGAGCCGGAAGCCATCCCCCGCCGACTGGGGGTCACCCACCGACAGCTGCATGTCGGGGCTCAGCCAGAGGGCCCCCAACAGCATGTCCACACAGGGAGACCACCCCTCCCCGACATCTCCAGCTGAGGGCCCCGCAGAATGGCTGGCCATGACAGCAGTGGGGCTCGCTCCAGGAAAGTAACAGGCAGGAGACAGAGGGATGTCGCAACTGGGACAAGCACACACCAAGTGGATGCCCTTGCCCACAGATGGCCTTGCATGCCAGAGATAGGCAGGGCCACTGTGGACAGGGCACCGCAGCCTACGCACCAGACAGCAGGGATACTGCACAGCTGCCGAGATAAGACAGGGGGCCACGACGAGGCACTGCGCCAGGGCGTGGAGCCGAGCCAGGCACAGCGGGCACCGCTTCAGCTTGCAAAGGCGGACCCAGGCTGGGGGGACTATAGTGTGGTTGCAGAGTCAGGGGTACCCTGGGGTGCACAAGGTCCCATCCCCCCCGGCGAGCATGTGGGCGGCCCGCTCGCGGGGATGCTCAGCCGGCCCCAGCACACCTCCTGCGCAGCACCAACTGCTGCCCAGCCCCACCGGCCTACACTGTACATAAGGGACACGATGCGGCTGGTCAGGCGTGGGGCATAGGGGCTATAGCACGGGACCGTGCAGCACAGAGAGAATGGCGATCCCGGGCTGGGTGCACATGGAGGAGCTCCCGCGACACCAGGGGAGAGTGGGCCATGGGCACAGGCCTGACAGTGGAGCGCACCGCGCTCATGGCACGTGCCAGGGGTGTGTGGCAGGGAGTGGGAGACAGCAGCACCATGCTGCCGGGGGATGGGGACCCACTGCCCAGGGTCGTGCTGTTGCACCTCCTGGACGCGGGCCTCCTGCTGCTGCGCATGCTTCTCCGGCAGATTACCCTGCTCCGCCTGCAGAGTCAGCAGTCCGCCTTCCTGGGGGCACGGTGGTGGAGGGCAGCAAACCTCAGGAGGGCAGTGCTAGTAGAATGGGCGAGGTGGGCGGCTGTCAGACTCCGTGCTCTGCTGTGCTCTGCGGCGTCCCTGAAAAGGTGCCCTGGGCTGGGCCACTGCCCCCTTTAACAATGTGCCCAGGGAAGGGCAGACCCGCACAACTGAGGGGAACAGGGATGACATCTGCCACCGCACTGCTGCCCAGGCAGCCAACCGCTGGCCAGCGCCGGACCCACACCTATGTCTGTAGGCCGGGGCCCTCCTTCCAAACTGCAGGGCCCTACCCGTTACCTGCATCCTCTCCTCCATTCAATGTGTGGCCTACTGGGTCCAGGGAACGGATCCCATGGGTTGCCCGGTGGCGAGCACCCTCCTCTCGTTGTCGGCCGTGGGTTGCGCTGGCCCCGCACCTGCCCGCCGGCCAACACAAGTCAGGTCGCGTGAGCAGGTCCAGTGCACACCTGTTCCTGCCACCTCAACTGCATGAGGCATCGCTGGTGTGGCTTCCAGCTCCGCCAGCTGGCCAGGTAGTTCATGGAGCCCCCAACCTGTCAGTGCCCCCCTGCACACCACCAACCAACCCCCCCCATGTCCCCGAACAGAGGAAGTGACAGCAGTGTTTAGGTACAACACTTTTATTGGGGAGATATGTGCAATGGGAGGGGGCTGTGCTCAACGTCTGGGGTGGCTTCTACCCCTCTTGGCCGCACCACCGGGGCTCGCTGGACGGCATGCCCTCATCGCAGCTGACCGCAGGGCTCTCCGGGCTGACGGTCCAGCCTCCCTGTCATCCAGTGGCCGCTCTACACCGGCCTCCGTTGTTGGTCCCTGCTTGGAGAAGCAAGAATGGGTTAAGGGATCACCATCTGCACTCACCTCTGTCCCTTGTCGGTGCATCGGCACCTGGGCGCCCCATCCTCCCCACACGAGCAAGGCATGTGCCGTAGGGTGTTTTCTGCAGGTGCCCCCCCAGGACGGCCCCCCCATGGTATCATGGCACCTGCCCAGTCACATGCAGAGGCGCAGTGCAGGTACATATGCCCCTGGCAGTGGCTGTCACTCCCCATCCCGTGTACCATGTGTGCACAGCGGGGGTTCCACAATATGTTCTCTACTGGGGTCCTGCCTCACACAGTTCCCTGGTTTCTCATTGGCCCCCCTCCCCGTGTTTCACCCCACAACCCCCAGGGGCCCAGGGTGCTCAGGCCTTACCTGTGGGGGTGGAACGTCTTCCATTTGCGGTTGCTCGACCTGGGGTGCACAGTCTTGGGGTGGGGGCATCGCCTCCCAGTGGAGGGATCGGGGTGGCAGGGGGGGTGGAACCACAGGAGGTGTAGGCTGGACGGGTGGCCCCGCAAGCGGATCCGGCTGCCCCATGTGGGGGAGGGGGACCCCGTGGACCAGGCCCAGATAGGGTTACTTCTGGGGGAACCGTGTGTGGCTGAGGTGCAGGGTGGGGGCACCGGCACCAGTGGGAAGCCGCCATGGTGTTGGTCGACTGCCGGCCCTCCTTTCGCGGCATGTCATAGCCTGGCGCGCTGGGGGTCACGCCGCAGGGCCTCCATAGCCTCCCCTATGAGGTCCATGAGCTGTGTGGCCTGACCCTCCAGCCTGTCGTAGGCGCGCCGCTGCTCGCCTTGGAGGGCGGCAGCCTGGCGCCTGTCCCAGAGGTGCTTGGTGTGGGACCAGGCCATCATGGCAGCCAGGTTCTCCCAGTCCTTGTCCCCCTCCCCTCTGATGGGCTCCCTGGTGAGTGAGAGCGCACCTCGGCTAACTGTTACAATTCCTTCAGCAGCTCCCTGCCGAGGTCCTCCTTCCAGCACCGGTTCCTGTCCCGCATCTCCCGATTCTGCTCCATGCTGCCAGCAGCTGCTCCCCTCGCGTGAGCGGGTACCAGATCTGTGAACGGGAGGTTGGACAGAACGTTAGTGCACCCGGCCAGTGTGCTCCACTGCCCACTACCTCATGTTCTTGGGTGCCTGGTGGGGCGGCCCCCATATTGTGGCTGCCCCCCTCTGCCCTCCTCTTTGGGACCCCCCTGCCCTCTTGTGGGATCGCCTCCCGGCTGCACATCGCTGCAGGTGGGGCCCGAGTCCGTCCTGTGTTCTGTGGGGGCCACTGTGGGTCCACCAGCCTCCCATCTGCCCCCACCACACCACCCCTGTTGGGCCCCGCTGCTTGTGGTTGCTCGCCCTCAGGGTGGCCTCCCCCTGTACCCCCACCCCCCTCCGCACTTGGGCCCTCCATGGCCCATGAGCCCCACCGTGGAGGGTGGCCCACCTGGTGGGGGGGGGCTGCCTGGCCCCCCTCCTCCTCCTCCACGGCCTCCACCTCATGCACCTCCAGGCTGGCTTGAGCTGCAATGAGAGTGTGTACCATTACTCTTTGCCCGTCCCTGGCCACAGCGGCTCTCTCAGGGCCAATCTCACCCTCAAGCCCCCCTCCCCCCGGCCCCGCTGGGACGATCATACCTGTTACATCCCTATTGTACCCCTGCCACTGCATCTCCTGAGCGATGGCTTCATAGATCTGTCTGGTCTTGTAGTTTCGCACCAGGTTGTGCTGGACCCTTTCGGACCTCCACACGCAGATGAAGTCCCTGACCTCCTGCCTGGACCAAGGCTCCCCCTTTTGGGGCCCGTGGGGGGGTGGCCGACAGGTTTGGCAGCATGGGGCCCGCCCTGTGGATGTGGTAGCC
>QEPC01008443.1:3252516-3283715 GCA_003113815.1 Sphenodon punctatus | reverse complement strand
GCAGAGCGTTTTTCACAGGGCCCTGGTGATGGGCAATTGCTTGTTGGATCCTCAGGAGCTCTGCTGTGGTGTCCTGCAGGGTTCTATTTTGTCCCCCCTCTTGTTCAATGTGTATGTAAGGCCACTGGGTGAGGTTATTCGGAGGTGTCGTGTGAGGTGTCATCAATATGCTGATGACACTCCGTTCTACCTCTCTTTTTCATCCAACCCAGGTCCTGCAGTCTTGGTGCTTAACTGATGCCTGGCTGTTGTCAGGGACTGGATGTAGGTGAGCCAATTGAAGCTGAATCCTGACAAGACTGAAGTTTATTTTTATTTATTTATTTTAATAGATTTTTATATCCCGCCCCTCCTGCCATGCAGCCCGGGGCGGCTTACAACAATAAAATACAATAAAAACAATTTAAAACACTCAATACAAAAAATTTAAAATATTTAAAACAGGGCTAGCAATATATAAATGTTATAAGTGGTGATGGTTGACCGGTCTTGTGACTTGGAGGAGATTGAAACACCTGTCATTGATGGGGTCCGGCCGCCTCTGGCCACACAGGTTCGTAGACTCTGAGTGTTCTTTGACCCCTTGCTGCACCTGGATTGTCAAGTGTCGGCAAGCCCAAGAGCACTTTTCACCAACTCCATCTGGTGAGGAAGCTGCGACCTTTTCTTTCTGATTCAAATCTGCCCACTTTCATCACCTTGAGGCTAGATTACTGCAATGTGCTCTATGTGGGGCTGCCCTTGAAGACACTTTGGAAGCTGCAGCTGGTGCAGAATATGATGGCTCAGCTCCTTTTATGGACGAGTTGCTGTGAGCACATTACACCTCTGCTCAAAGTCTTCACTGGCTGCCTATAGCTTTCTGGGCACAAGGTGCTGGTTTTGACCTTTAAAGCCCTAAACTGTCTGGGACTTGTGTGTCTAAAAGACTGCCTATCCTACCATGCCCCTTTGCAACACCTACGGTTGGTTGGGGGTGCCCTCCTACGCATTCCGTCTGTTCTTGTCCATGGGGTGGGGGCACATGGGAGAGTGTTCTCAGTTGCTGCCCCTTTGTTATGACTCCCTTCCCCAGCAGGTTCACTTTAGCCTGAGCCTGGCTATCTTCCAGAGGTGGTGCAAAACATTTCTATTTGGGAAAGCGTTTGGCAGGCAGGGATAGGTGAATTTTTTTCTGGGTTTTGGGTGGGGGTGGGAGTTAGGGGAGGGAGGTGTTGTGCGGTGATGGGATGAGTGAGGAGGTGGAGGAGATGGTGTAGGGTTGTGGGGGTATTTTATGTTTTTCTATGTTGGTTGTTTTTTACTTGTATTTTTGTATATTTTAAGCCACCTTGAGCCACTATTGATGGGAAGGGCGGGGTAAAAATAAAAATAATAATAATAATAATAATAATTAATAAATAATAGTAATAACCCAAGGACTGGAGGCTGCACTTGTTCACTCTATGGTGGGTAAGCACCTCACCACCGGTCATGTCTGGGGTTTTTTTTGTTTTGGTTGGGTTTCTTTTACCCTTAGTATATAGAATATTGTCATGGAGGTCACATAAATCATGAATTCCAATGTCTGAAAACCACCCCATCCCCCACTGTAGACTGCTGTAGCCCACATATGTGATGACATTTTACACTGCAGAAAAGGTGCACAAACTACACTGCTTCATGGTCCACCCCCCCCAAATTCTGTTCCATCCACTGCCTGGGATTGCTGTATCCCATGCTACTGTGTGAAAACTGTGCCACAAGGAAGCTGGACAGGTCATCAGTCTCATGCTGTCAGTCCTAGTCAACTGGTTGGTGGAAATTATGTAGGGAAATTACATTATCTGGTAACTTTTCCATGGTATTTTGCTTTTTTCTTCCCCTTCTGCCATGAAATTCACTTGAAATTAAGATGCTCAAAATCATAGCCCTAACTACTGTATATTCACTATAAAGGTATACACTCAGAACTACTGTTTCAGGATGCCCAAGTATGCAGCAATTATGTTAATATTGTCCATGCTTTAATATTTTGTAACTACCAGTCTAGTTATTATTAACAACAAATGAGAGAGACAGGTGCTTCTCTTATCTCTGAAGATCCAGTCTATTAGTTAACAAATATAAAAATAGTTAATTAACCAAAAGGAATGACCATTGTGAACATTGCTCTGGGCCAAAAATTCAGCAGATGTAAAGTGGTGGTGTTTGGTCTCTTCATTAGAGTATCACCAGCTGAGAAGATGACAGTAGCCCCTTTATAATGATGCTTTAGGTCTCCCATAATCAAAGTACACTGTGGAGAGTTCTAGGCTTTTGACATCATTTGAGAGAATATCAGTTGCAGTTTAGACAATACATATGGAAATACTAAACATCTACAGTGTAGAGAAAGTAGGGTTTGCCATGTTGGTCCCAAATATAGGCAATAGAGACAAAGTAGTAAAGTGATATCTTTTATTGGACCAACTACATAGGGTCCCTGTGAGGTCCAAAAGCTTGCATTCCTCCACCAACTGTAGTTGGTCCAATAAAAGAGATCACTGTACTACTTTGACTCTATTTCCTAAACATCTACAGTATCACAGTTTTGGTTTTTTTAAAAGAAAAATACAATGCAAATGTTACTGAAAGAAGCTCATATTCAAATGAGCATCCTGTTCCAGTGAGTTACATTTTTGTTGGTGTTATGTACATGTATAATAAAAGAGATGCAAAAATAGCACTCAGAGAATTTCACAGTATGGGTCATAATTGAGCTCACCTAGGGATCTGTTTTTGCCATTGATATATGTGCATAGCTCCCATTAGCACTGATAGTTACGCACACTTACTGATGGCAGAATAGATTCTTGCACTGAGTGCTGGCTGTATTACCATCCCTACTGTGATGATAGCAATATCATATTGCTGTGATAATAATGCAGATTTAGTGCTAAACTGAGATTCCTAGAACTGGAACCATGGTGGGGGGTGGAAGGTGTGATGCCTAAGTGACAGTGGTTAAAAGCAATATGCTTGGATATTATTATTATTTTTTAATTTCCCTCAAATTCTGGAACCTGGAAACTCAGATTTTGTGATAAGGAAATCCTAATTTTGCCAACAGAGTAAATTATTCAGATTAACTAAATTGTACAAATTCTTGAATGTAATTGAGTGTTCAGAATGCCACTCTATTAGTTCTGGACATCATACATTTTAAAAATTAGCACAAAATACCACACAAACCTCTCAGTGGGGTATACAAGGTATCTGCATTTGGTGTTTGTTTGTTTTCTCCAGTGGAAATTTGTAGACTGTGCCTCTGGCAAATGCCGCAGACAGCCCCAAGCCCCTGGAATACACAGCAGCAGCTGCCAGTGCTGCCATTCCATCAGCTGCTCACAAATACAGTGTTGGAAGGTGTTGTGCCCTAGATACAATACACACACATGCCCCTACCCCCTCAAAAAAGACCACTTCACACATACAGCTGTTCCGCCCCCTCACCTTCTTCCCTTTTCATCGTGCTCATCTACTGCAACAGAAGCTTCTCGTCTTGGTCCCTTTATGGTCTGCCACTGCTTCTCCATCCTTTTTCTCCATTCTCCCCTTTAGTCTCAACATCCAAATGTCTCCTGTGCCCCAATCATGATCTCCCTAGCTCCATTCTAGCATAGTCTGAGCTTTTTTTTTTTCTGGAGGTAGAAAGATTCCCTAATGGGCATCCCTCCCTAGTCCAAAATGTAGGAGGAGCATACTCTGGATGTTAACAGGAGTGATGGTTCCCAGGTTGGGAACATGCTGGCAACACAGTCCAGACACACTCTGCTGGCACAACAAACGTGCAGCCAGGCCACCAGGGAGGGCAGGGCAACAGACAGATGTCTAGCTGCCCACCCCCGCACTGCGTCCAGTGCCCCCACCCCTTAACGGGTAACCATGGTAGCCAATGATGGCCATCATCGCGGCACCCCCAGCCCAGGAACAGCAGGCTATCACATGTGATAGCCTGCTTAAGCCCAGTTGGAAGGGCCATTGCTTGGGCGTGTTGCCAGTGAGCCTGGGCTGCAATCTCGGACACTTCTGTTTGCTGTGCCGGTGAACCGGGTCTGGACTGTGTCGTCACCGTGTTCCCAGCCTGAGTCTGGTTGTGACAGTAGCACTCTGCCGTTACTTCTGTTAACACCCAGAGTGTCCATTTCTGGGATCGAAGCCCGAACTAGTTGCCAACATGCCCAGAAGGAATCCCAAGCATGCTGTAGCCCACATATGTAGTAACATCTGGCAGTCTGGCCAACAAACGTGCTGTTTGCTCACATGCCTAAGTGGGCCACCATCACGTTTTTTTAGCACTCTCTGTCTCTTCGGTGCAGGCATTGGCAGGACTTGGACTGCTTGCCCACATTAAGAAACGGGTGGGGATTAACATGAGTTTAACTTACATTAGTCCAGTCACGTACAACCCCCGATCATGGGCACAGGGGTTTAGTGTAATTTTTCCCTACCTCTGTTAAATTCAATAATGTGAGACAGGGCTGAAAATCTAGCCCTGTCTCGTGTTATTGAATTTAACGAGGGAAGAGCTGCTACATCAGTAGAAAGGTAACACAAGGGCACAGTGAGGAACAGAACCCAGAGCTCAAAACCTAGCTACTCACTGCTGATACTAAAGCATCTCAACAAATGCACTTGCATTGCCAAGAAGGCAGCCTATAAACATCTCCTAGCTACCTTGTTAATTTCACCTGTATTGATGGGGAACAGGGCTTCCATCCCTCTCCATCCACATAAAATGTTGGAAGGTATGGAGATGGTGGCTGCAGGATGCACAGGAGCTGTAACCATTATGGCCTCCTAGAACCCTCCTGTGGAAAACTCTCTAATCACAAAGTTAGCAAAGAAGTTTGCTTCCTATGACTGCCAGGGAGCTCAAGAGCAATAGAGTCTGTTTACTCCTCAGAAGTTGGAGGGCGGGGGGATGAGTCTGTGGCAGTCCATTAATTTAAAAGTTGGAGATGACATGTTTCCTGAATCCCCTATACAATTTGCACCTTGTTTGAAGGTGAGCCACACGATCCCTTTGTTGTTTGACATTAGCT
This sequence comes from Sphenodon punctatus, assembly GCA_003113815.1. Classification (NCBI taxonomy): domain Eukaryota; kingdom Metazoa; phylum Chordata; class Lepidosauria; order Sphenodontia; family Sphenodontidae; genus Sphenodon; species Sphenodon punctatus. The sequence continues at coordinate 3,278,649 of QEPC01008443.1, read as the reverse complement.
GCCACTAGCAGACCTACTGTATCTCTTGCTTTTATTGACTGTCTTCTCTGTAGAGGTAATAAGAGGTAAAATGGTTCATTGTACCCTTCTCCCAGCTCCCTGCTCATGCTCACTGGAACACCCAGAATTTGTTTATCAACTTTGTAAAAATGCTCACAATTGGGCCTGAGATTTCTCTATCTTTAACTGTTGCAGGTAAAATGCTTTTGCTAATGAAGCCTATGCTAGTGTCAGACAGGTAGGAAAGTACTTAAATCTGTCGATGTACTTATGTTCTGAATGGAATTTTTCAGTGCCCACTCAATGGACTGTTATGTTCTTATATTTAACCACTGTACATGGTGGAAATTGTTCAGCAAAGATATTTTAATACGGCATATAGAGTAGAAACATATTTAAAGCTGTTGCTTTTGATTTTTTTAATTCCTTGATATTACCACTGATGTAAAAGACATGGATTGAAGACAGGATCTTCTTTTCCTAGGCAATGTGTTATTGATGATCTGGCATTTGCCCTGTGGCTCTCCCCGAGGATTGCTTACATCTATTACTCACACACATCGATTGGTTAATTTGATAATTCTATCACCAATCAGCTTGTGTCTGACCTTTTGCCATGGCAATGATGGCAGAGTCTTCATTTTTACATTGCAGACCTACTAGATTGACCTTTCTGAGGAGAATGTCAAGACATCCCTTGATCTTAACCTGTCACTAAATTTGTTAGAATTACACTGTCCCTTAACCTTGCTCTGTTGTATTTGTAGTGTTCAAGATTGCACACTTGGTTTGTTTTTAATATTTTTAAACAAAATACATCAATCAAAATAAAAAGAGCCCTTGTTCATAATTGAAAATAGATTTCCATTCAAAAATCCTACATTTTTAGGAGATCTTATATCTATAGTTTGGCCAAGGCTGTTCACTCTGCATAGCAAACTTACCCACCATAACAATATTTCTTTTTCAGTAACCAACAATGAAGGGATTTTCCTTCTTTGTCTTGTGGATTAGGGAACTTCACAAATCATGTTTAAATACCCTATAAATTAGTGCTACAATGAGCAACTTCCGGAATCCCATGGTTAAATTATGCTACTGAGTTGAAGAGAGTGTTGGATGATTTCTCTGTATTTAAAAAAGTTTCCATATGTACATACACGCACGCACGCACGCACACTGGGTAAAAAGACAGATGTGATTTGGATTCACTTTGGCTTGGGACCCAGCGGCATGTGTAAACACGTGCTGGCAGATCTTGACCCAGAATTGCCCCAGGCAATGTTGGTGGTTAGCCCAGGCTGTGACCACCGAACAATCTGAGGTCACAGCCTGGGCTAGGGCCCAGCCAAAGTGGGCTAGCACTCTGTGAGGCCACAGCATACATGGCACAGGCTGGGGGGCCACCATGGCTGGTAGCCATACCTGTGCCTCACTGGCTATGATGGCTGCCCATCATGGCAGGGAGTGGGTTGCTGGGAGCAGAGCATGAGCCGGACCAGCCGCCCGCATGTTTGTTATTCCCGGCTGTACCCAGACTGTGTAGCCAGTGAACCTGATGCGGGCTGTGTTGCCCGGGATTTTCGGCCACTGGCCACACATCTGTTTTACCCACTGCTAAAACATCCCTTGGTCTCATCCAAATTTTCTGTTTTTCTATAGAGCAGCCAGATTAAGTTTTTTGCCTTCTCATCATCTTCAAATTATAATGTTGAACACTATACTACTCTGGCAATATATTTTTTCATATTTGTCAAGAAGAAAATAGAACAGTGCTTAACATGTGCCATTTAATAAGAATATTTTTAAGCACTTTCACTTCCAACCTTTGTTGATAACAATAAAGATGTTATGTCAGAAATAGATTGGCACCCTCTCCTCCCCAAGCATGCAAGCCTGTGGCAAATGAATTTGGACACAGACAACCAGAGACAGATTTAGGTTTCGGGGAGGGGAGGACATGCTTTTTTAAGCTATTTGCAACAGATTGCTTCTTAAGATCATATGGGAAAGGTTATTCTATAGTTCTCTCTCCACTCTTGCATTTTCATTGTTCTTTTTCTTTTCTCTACATTTTGTTTTAATTTATACTCTTGTCAAATGGGAAAAAATTGTCTTCATCATGGTCTACTCCTTTGGGAATAGTACAAGGGCATCACTTTGTGACTCTAAATGTGTTAATTTATTGTTCAGTTCAGCTGAAAGGGAAAATAAAAAGAAATATAAAGCTGATGTTTTTCTATTTGAAAAAGGCATTTGAAAACAGAAGAGGAAATACTATTTTACATCACTGTGACTAAAACCCAGACAAACCAATTTCAGTGAAATTTTGTAAAATAAATAATGTGCTTCAAGGATGAGAACTTTCATACCAAATTTCAGCCTTAAGCCAATATGAATGGCCAAGTTATAAACCTTTCATAAAGGCAGTTTTGTCACTCTCAAAAGAAAAAAAGGCTTCTTTTTGGAAATGGAAAGAAAATATCTAGGCATATAGTCTTTAACAAGGATTGTTGCCTTGTGCTGTATTTATTTAAAGAAAACAAAATTTGAAATGACCTTGAGGAACTAAATGATGAATTCTGCTGGAGTAATAATTCTGCTACATAATTTTGTTGAGCCAGTATTATATATTCTGTGTCAGATTTTAAAAGTGATTGGTATTTCTACTAAGCAAAACTATGCCTATTAACAGTTTCAAAGTACCGCCCAACACAAAATATAATATTTCCAATTTAGGCGTGTGGCAGCCAGCACATTATAGTTGTACCACAAAAAAACTGGAATTTATAGAGGCACAAGAGCGTCTCTATAGTTAAGGCAAACAACATTTTTAAGCCCTGAATGTTCTAAGGGGTGTGAGTTCATCATGCTTTGCCCCAGCATCGTGGTTTTTGTCATGGTGGATCCCCTGGGTAATGTGTTAAAACTCTGCATGTTTGGTGGGAATCGGTCAAAAAACAAAGAAATCCTGGCATTTTAAACTACAGTAAAAAGTTCATTTTTCTCAGTTTTGGCAACTTTTATATTGGTCTGGTTTCCAGTCTATTCTTGAGTTTGTTCAGTTTGGAGATGTGAAAATAAATTCAAATCTGTGGTCCTATGTCCGCTTTCGTTTGCTTTAGGAGCATTTGGTGGTTGGCTTTTGGGGAGGTGGGATTAGTGAAAAGTTAGCCCTTTTTCACACAGACACTCTAACACTGATAAAATGGGCATTACATTTAATTATACATGTTGCAGTGCACCCATAGAGCATACCTGCAGCTCTGCAACATGTACAATAAAATGTAACACCAGTTTTATCAGTGTTAGAGTGTCTGTGAAAAGGGCCATACATTATAAGCCCTTTTTACGCAGACGGGGGGGTGAGGGGGGGATGGATGTTTGGCCACAATGGGTAGAGGGGTGTGTGTGTGTGTCCCTTCACACGACGAACACCAAGCGGACGCCCACCCCCCACCCCGTCAGCCATTTCCACGGACGCCCACCCCCCCTGCTCCGTCTCTCTCCCCCCCCTCGCCTGAACACGAAGCTGGGGGATGGGGGACACGTCCGTGTAAAAACAGCCATAGTCTACGTGTGGAACATTTGAGAGATTTTTCTCTGGGTAGAACATAGAGAGACCTTTCCTCTGAGTTAGGTAGAAATGTTTCCTGATTGGTTGTTTGGCACTGAGTGTCTCCTGATTGGTTGTTTGCTTGTCTGTTGTCACATGTGCAGTACTTGTTCTGGTGGCCAGAAGCAGCCTTTGAAAGTGACAAATGGCAGGAGCATGGCAGAGCCGGTTTTCATTTGCCTGCAGAGCATACAAATGGGGAGCTATCATTCCGCTCTGGCTCAGCAGATAACCTAGAGAGGATTGAAACAAATCCTGAGGGGCTGTGGCAGCTGGGAAGTGAAATAAGCAAGAGCAGTAGGCTGCGGCTGGGGAGTGAAATAGACCCCGAGGTACAGCAGGGAACAGTGTCCTGATCCACACACACCCCCAGGAAAATCCTCTCCCCGCCCGAGCCCTCAACTCCTGCCAGGGGTGGTGGCGTGTAGCCTAAACTCAAGTCTAAACTTGAGTCCTTAACTGAAGAGTTCACCCCCTGGGTTTAAAGGGAGCTCAAAGTGATAAGAAAGGGGATGAACAGAGCAGTAGCCGGGCAGATCACCCTGAGGGAGAGGTGGGGGGCTTTCCCCAAGCAGCTGCCCTGGGTAAGTCACCCAACACCTGCTTGTATCCTGCCAGCTGGGGGCCAGGGAAGCGCTTGCATTGCCAGGAAGTCGGCAGTCAGATGCTTTCATTGTCCACTGGGAAGCGCTTCCCTGGCCCTGAACCGGCAGGATACAAGCAGGTGTTGGGTGACTTACCCAGGGCAGCTGCTTGCAGAAAGCCCCCCTTTATCCCCTGAGGTGATCTGCCCTGCTGCTGCTTAGCTCAGCAGAGGGCAATGGCAGAGCCAGGGCTTTCCGGCCCCTTCTCTTCTCTGATCCAGGCACCGTTCTTGAGTTGAACCGAGAGCTCCAAAGCTCCCCAGTTCCTCTGAGACCCATGCAGCTGCTGAATGCTGCTAAATATTATTGCATTGTCTTGGACACCCCAGAGATTGTGTTACACTCAGGTGGATGGCTGGGTTCACTGGCATGCAAAAACAAACCCCACGCTCTCCCCCTTTACCAGCACCTTGGTTCAGCAGCCAATTAATGTATGTTTTGGAAGGTAAGCTATCTGAGTATGAATATGTCCTTGTGTGCCTAATATGCATGATAACTATGTTTTTCCCCTCAAACACAGGAGTAACTAAACTAACTGAACACATGCACACAAAGGCTGCACTTCAGGGATACACGTTCTTCTTTGAATGCCAAATATCTGATTGCCAAAAATAGAGTCAGGAAGGAATTTTGCCTACTAAATCCTTTTTGCCATACGTAAAGTTGTTTTACAAATATATATTAGGGGTCTTTTTGCCTTCCTCTGAAGAACAAATGATGAACCTTCTCTCATTAAATAATAAAAAAAAACTAATCAAGCAAGGCATTTTCAAATCCAACCAGGGGCGGCTGTTGATGTTGGAGGGGCACTGGGGCAGTAAAGCCGGCAGGCCTAGGGGCGGAGCCAGGGGGACGGTAGGCAGAGCCAGGGGGATGGTAGGCCAGTGGCATGGCATAACCCAGCACAAGGGGTTCCCAGGGTTAACATCGGATGGAAGAAAGCACAGTACATGCACATCAAGCTTAAAATAAATAATTTGTAAACCCAAAAAACAGGGAAACACCCAAAACACTGGCATAACACTGGCATAACACCCAAAATGCTGGCATAACCCAGCAGCAAGGAATTCCCAGGGTTAACATCGGATGGAAGAAAACACAGTCTACATGCACATCAGGCTTAAAATAATTTATAAACCCAAACACAGGGAAACTCAAAACACTGGCAAAACCTAGCAGCAAGGAGTTCCCAGGATTAACATCGGATGGAAGAAAACAGTCTACATGCACATCAAGCTTAAAATAAATAATTTATAAACCCAAAACATAGGGACCCACCCTTGTAAAGCACCCCAGTCACAGCCTGAGTCCAATTTTACCACGCACATCCCATTTCCAGCATTTTGAACACAACTGAAATTGCATGACTTGCAGTGACATCTCTCTCAGGATTTCCAAACCTCCATTTTACCACACAGTCCCCCCTGCACTAACCCACTAGCCCCCACTCCCCTCCCCGAGAACCCAGGAGCATGCATGCGCAGCTCTTAGTTCATACCGGGGGCGCCTCTGTTGGGCGTCCCCATATAAACTTTACCCCTGCCTGGCCCTTGCAATGCAAGAGTGCCCCTCGCAGCACTCTTGCATTGCAGGGTCCCTTTATGCGGAATGGACAGCTCTTCTAGCTGCCCACTCTGCATAAAAGGAGAACGCCTCCCTTTTGACCCTGCAGACTTCCTTAGGAAGCCTTCAGGGGAGGTGGGGTGAATCACCGGTTGTGTGCACACGCACGCACACAACCGGTGAGAATGTGCAGAGCCACCTCGAAGAACCTTGTTTAGAGAGGCAGAAACCTTCAGAAGGTCTCTGCCTCTCTAAACAAGGTTCTTCGAGGTGGCTCCGCACATTCAGCGCGATGCCGATGTGGCCGTTTTTTGTTGTTGTTGTTTTGTTGGGTTTTTTTAAGCTGCTGCCGCCGGCCACACAAGCCCTGGGGGCCAGATGGGGCATTGCCCCTGCCCGGCCCTGGAGGGCCCACTGCCACTGAATTCAACAACTTCCAACCAAACAAAAAACTTGAGAGACAAAGCAAATTATGCATAAATCCTTTCAGCACTCGCCTTAACTAGTGTGCCATGTGAGCAGAGTTGTTGTTAAATAACAAACTGGCCACAATCCAAAAAGATGTATGTGATCAAGAAGGCATAAAACTCTTTTTCTGTCTGTGCATCATTCAACTATGGAATGAGAGGTAATCCCAAACATGTAGAAAGAATGTTGTAGTATATGAAAAGAGTACTGAAATATCCATCAGATACTGCAGAAACGAGAACATGTCAAAATACATTTTCATACCTGGAAATATCGGCATCCTCCTTTCTCTCCTTTTCTTGTGCACAAAAAAACCAATAGCATCGTGTTGGTTGTTTTTTTGCATTTGAATTTACATGGTGCCCTATTTAAGGCGAGTGCTGAAAGGATTTAAGCGTATTTTTTATGTGGCATAAAAAGCCTGCAGTAGCGTACATGGTGTGGTAGTTGTCTTGTGAGCCTTGATCTCCAAATTCCATGTTTTTTTATTTTTTGTTGGATTTTTCTGTTTTGTTTTGCTGGAGGTTTTGGGGGTTTTGTGTGTAGTTTTTTTAATGGGTTTTTATTTCTCATGAACAAGAGGTTTTTGGTTTTAAAATAGCTTTGTATCTCAAGTTTTTTGTTTTGTTGGAGGTTTTTGGTTTTGGTTTTTAATTTGCTTTGTTTCTCAAGTTTTTTGTTTGGTTGGAGGTTTTTGCATTTGAAAAGTCTTGGATATAGGAAGTTTTTTGGTTTGAAAACTATTTGCGAGCCTTAACTATTCCCTTAAACCAAAGGTTTTTTGTTGGTAAATAATCTCTTAGCATGGAGTTTTTGTGATGACCTGTGCAACATCTTTTGAATGCAGCAAAACCACATTAGAGTAGCATTATTGGCTTGATACTATCAGTAATTCACTGACTAGTGTTATCTTATTGTGCCTATGTATTGCATTTCATATGATAGAATCATAGAGTTGGAAGGTGTCTTAGAGACAATATAGTCCAACCCCCTGGTCAATGTAGGCAATCCGGAGCCAGGGGCGGCCCCTCCCCCAGGGCGTTGGGGCAGGCGCCCCCCCAACCCCCTCAGGGGGACTTGCTGGGGAGTCAGAAGCTGCTCCTCAGCTGATCCAGCGGCAGCATGGTCAATTTCCGCTTGTCTCAGGCTTTGGTTACATTGTATCTCTCCTAGAGAGCAGGATGAGTCATATGTAAACAAACTCTGCAGCAGGGAGAACTCTGCAAGGGGAGGAGGCGGAGGGGAGTCAATCATCCTCCTTCTGCTGCTCCCCCCTCCCTCTAGCTTTCCACTCACTGGTCACAGAGCTAAAGGGAGGCGGGGACTTAGAGAATGTCTCCCAAGCCCTCAGTAAGCATGCACTGGGCATCAACCCAGAAACACACTGCTTTCTCGGGGATTGGGGAGGGAGTGGGGGAGATGCCATGTGCTCCTTGGCTGGGTTCCTATGGAGAAACCCAGCCAATCAGCAAGACTTAGGGGGCGTGTCCGGGCGCCTTTTCAAAACGCTCTGGCCACCTCATAGCTGCTTTTTCTCCCCCTGGCCCCTCCTCCACCAGAGTGGGAGGAGGGGGGGGGGAAGAGCTGACTCTTCCCTGCTCCTCCCTCTAGGTTCACTAGAGGGGAGGGGAGGGGGGAGAGATTAGAGTAAAACTACAGCATGATCAGGAGGTCTCATCCTTTCAGAAACCTGGTAAGTTTTGAAAAAGCAAATCCCCTGCCCTGATCTGTGCATTGTTTGTTTGCTTGCTTGTGCTTTTAATCTTTTGTCCTCTTCAATCCCTCCCCATGGGGGGGCGTGTACATGAATGGATGGTTTCTCTGCTTGAGTTTGGGGGGGCTGATGGATGGCAGGGGTGTGTGTGTGGCTGTTACCGGGGTCAGTGTTGGGGTGATGGATCGCAGGGGGGGTCTGTGTGGCTGTTACTGGGGTCAGTGTTGGGGTGATGGATCGCAGGGGGTCTGTGTGGCTGTTACTTGGATCAGTGTTGGGGTGAGGAGCTTCGGGGGGTGGGGGCATCATGTGATATTGTGTCTGGACTCCTGTGGGGCAGTGTTGGCCTTTTTGCTGTCTTGTGGCAGCAGAACTCTGGCAGCGCAAGCCAAGAGGCTGGGGAGCTCACATGCTGGAAACGTAGGAGGGATAGCACTAAACCCCTGCGTACCTATCTGCACAGGGAGAGCCACTCACCAGGCCATCCCCTCAGCACCCAGGCCCTTGACTTTATAAGTCAGTCCCTAAACACTGCAATATCAACCCTTGCCCCCATCTTCCCAGACTCCATTCCAATTCTCCCCCTTTCTCCCACCCATGGCCTTCAATCCCCAGCCTTTCCCCTTAGCTGTCTCCAATGCCCACCTTGCTCTACCTCCAGAATTCATCCTTCCAACCCTCAGCCATCCCCTGCCTTGGGCTCCAGTCCCTCCCCGCCCAGCTCCAGTCTCCAATCCCACCTGTGCTTAGAACCACCAGACTCTACCCTACTGATCCCAGGGTTGCTAGACCCAAATGCCCCAAATTGTGAGTCTGACTTAGAAATCAAGAGGGGTTTTTTTGTTCTGTTTTAAATAACCAATCTGGAGTTCTTTTTATTTGCCTTCTGGACTGAGCATATAGTCACCTTTGCAAGCTCTTCTCTGCAACCTAAGGACAAGCAACTTGCCTTATAACAATAAGAGCTGAGATTCTCATGATTTTATCTCCGGTCTTGCAATTTTAGGCTTGAAGAAACTCTTTGCCCTGGCTCTGCCTCTAGGCTCGCCGGCCTTACTGCCCCTCCAACCTCAAAACCCACCAGCTGCCCCTGTCCGGAGCTACAGCATCCCTGACAGATGACTGTCTAGCCTCTGTTTGAAAACTGCCAGCGAAAGGAGCCCACCACTTCCCTAGGCAATTTGTTCCACTGTTGAACAGCTCTTACTTTTAGGAAGTTTTTCCTATTGTTAACAAAAATCTGCTTTCTTGTTATTTGAGCAAATTATTTCTAGTCTTGCCTTCAAGGACAAGAGGGAACAAGTCTTTGCCACCCTCTGTGTGACAACCGTTCAGGTAGCGGAAGACTGCTATCATGTCTCTCTTTAGTCTTCTCTTCTCGAGGCTAAACTTACCCAGCTCCTTCAACCTTTCCTCATAGGACTTGGTTTCCAGAGCTCTGACCATCTTTGTTGCCCTCCTCTGAACACATTCCAGTTTGTTAATGTCCTTCTTAAAGTGCATGCCCAGAACTGCACACGGTACTTCAGATGAGGACTGACCAGCGCAGAATAGAATGGAAGTATTACTTCTCATGACTTGGAAACTATACTTATGTTCATAAAGCCTAGAATTGCATTAGCCTTTTTTGCGGCTGCATCACACTGCAGACTCACGTTCAGTTTGTGCACCTACACTCCCCAGATCCTTTTCACACACATTGCTGCCACGTCAGGTATCCCCCATCCTGTATTTGTACATTGGATTTTTCTTATCTAAATGCAGAACTTTACATTTTTCTCTCAGTTTAACTTAATTTTGTTAATCTCAACCTCATTTTCCAGCTTATCAAGATCATTTTAAATTTTATTTCTGTCTTCTAAAGTGCTAGCTAGCCCTCCCAGTTCTGTGTCATCTGCAAATTTAATAAGCATTTCCTCTACTCTAGGGGTGGAACACATGGTTTTTTTCTGGTTTTCGGAGTTATTTTCGGTTCTCAGATCCCTGGTTTTAGGTTCCTATTTAGGTTTTGGGTTCTCTTCTCATTGACTTCAATGGGAAGGGAACCAAAATAAATTTTAAAAACCAGGGGTCCGGGACAGAAACAAACCTGAACCTCCCCATCCGCTGGCCTCGGAGGGTGGGGGTGGGGATCCACATCCCTAACACTCCCACCTCCCAAGGCCCATCTTGACTCCCACCCCCAGGACCCTCCTGCCTACATCTACTTAATGGTCCACAGGCCTCAGAGGGTGGAGGTGCCAGGAGCCACAGCCTCTGCTGCTAGCAGGGCTGGGCCACCTCCACAACCAGGTGGCGCTTCTTCCCAGGGCGCATTGCCAGTCGAAGCTCCTCTGCCAGGATGGCAGGTTGTGTAGGCAGCCTGGCCTCCCAGCAGCAGAGCTCTGACTGGCAACATGCTCTGGGCAGAAAACCTGCCAGAGGCCAGCAGGCCTTCTGCACAGGGTATGCTGCTGGAGCTGCTCAACTGGGAAGCCGAGCCAGAGCCAGCTCAGCTGTGAGAGGTCTGCCAGCTGGGTCCCAGCAAGCCGCCTTCTTCAGCTGCACTGCCAGTGCACGTGAGAGAAAGGGCCACAGGGGGCCTTTTGCGTATGTCGAGCACTTTTCCAGAATGGCGCCGAAGCAGCTGGAACCATTTTGGAAAAAGTAAGTCTTTTCTGCGTATGGGTGAAATGGCTCATGCATGCGCAGAAAAGACTGCCCATTTCCAAAATGGCACTGACGCAGCCAGCACCATTTTGAAAAAGGGCTGAACATGCGTATAAGGTCCCTGTGGCTGTTTTATACATGCGCACCAGCAGTGAGGCCTCAGTGGCCTGAGAAGGCCTGCTAGAGCCTGGCGGATCCCTCCCAACTGGGCCAGCTCTGGAGCGGCCCTGGCACCTCGACCCTTTGGAGCAGACTTCTGGTACCTCCACCCTCCGAGGCTTGCTCAGTAAGTGCACGCAGGGCCCCGTGGGGGTGGGAATGGGCCTTGGGGGGTGGGGGTGTTAGAGACACAGGTCCCTACCCACACCCTCCGAGGCCGGGGAATGATCCTTTCCCATTGAAGTCAAAGATTTCCCATTTACTTCAGTGAGGAAATTTCCCATTTAAGTCAGTAGGGAAATTTCCCCATTTATAATAATATTTATTGAGATACCAGCTTTCGCCATGGTCAATAAAATAAAAAATCTTTGTACAAATAAAATTACAACAAAGAAAAGGAGGGGGATGTCAAGGTCAGTACAGAAGGGGGTATATGTCATTTCCCCATTTACTTCAATGGGGGGGATACAGATCTGCAAATTGGGGACCAAAATGGCCTAATTTTTTGATCTTTCACTTTTAAACTGAAACTGGGCTGTTTCGGTTCAAACCAAAAGTCCCATTCCTACTCTACTCCCTCATCGAAGTCAATAATAAAGATGCTGAACAGTACCAGGCCCAAGACAACTGCAGTACCTCGCTAGTCACTTCCTTCCAGATTGATGAGGAGCCATTTATGAGCACTCTTTGAGTACAGTTCTTTAACCAGCTTTAAATCCACCTAATGGATTTCATCTAGCCCATATTTTACCAGCTTGTCAACAAGATATATTACGTCCATGGCATTACCATGATCCACTAAACTAGTAACTCGATCAAAAAGGGAGATAAGATTAGTCTGGCATGATTTATTCTTGACAAATCCATGCTGGCTTCTAGTAATCACTCCATTGTTTTCTACATGCTTACAGACTGACTGCTTTATAATCTGTTCTAGTATCTTTCCAGTTATTGATGTCAGTCTATAGTTTCCCGGATCTAACTTTTCCCATTTTTGAAAATAGTTACAACATTTGCCCATCTCCAGTTTTCCGGCACCTCACCCGTTCTCCAAGAGTTCTCAAAGATGATAGAGGGGTTCAGAGGTTCTGAGGGGACATCAGAAAGTTCCTTCAGTACCCTAGGATGTAATTCATCCAGCCCTGAAGACTTTAACTTGTTCTCTGACCAACTCTTTATCTATCCTGAGCTGCAATCCTTTTCCCCTCATAAGTCATGCTACTTTTGCCAGGTTGGACACAGTTTCCCTTTGGAGGAATAGTACATGCTGTTCTCATGTGCGGTAGGCTAACAGCATGATCTAAAGATGGTGTGGTTGATTTAATTTATTGATTGATTACTTGCTTTTGTCAATTTTAGTCACATTGTTGGGGAGCATTCTTAAAAAGATATCCGAACGTTGTTGGGAGCCCTGATTCTAACACATCATGTAACTTTGTGAACATTTATACCTTAATGTTAGTGTAACAGGGCACCTCTAAGACTTCTCAGGGTTAGTGATTGCAAGATCTAAACTTTTTGGAAGACTACTAACCGGCTGAGGGTTATAAACTATATAACTGGTCTAGAATGCTCAGTGGAAGAACCAGGGAAGAGGCAGTGGCTTGGAGGATAGGATCCTACCTCTATGAAGAAGAGCTTGTTCTAGATTCCTCAGGCTCAAGCAGTAATAGGCTGCAGCTTGCCCCATGCTCTGTAGCATCAGGGCATATCCTGTCATTAGCTGCCCAGGAGGGCCAGACCAGAGGATCCCAAGACTGGAGCTCACAGAAGCCTGAGCCACAGGTCAAGACTAAGAGCCTGGGGAAGGGCTTGCCTCCATAAGGAACTTTGTTACAAGTATATGTTAGAGAGTGTGCACCAGTTTTGGTTCTAATAATAAAAGCTCACTAGGTGCAAAAACTATGAACTGTTTTCACAGTGTGAATGGCCCCGATCCTTCATGGAAGCTCAGGCAACTTGTCACAAATGTATGTAGTTGGCGTCGGTGGCATCGACGTTCTCCTCCTCCTCGTCGTTGTCCTCATCCTCGTCCTCCCTTTTGTCCTCCTCCTCCTTGTCTTCAAGTTCTATCCCGGTCTCTCCTGCCCAAAGGCGGCTCACAACAAATACAGTAATGGGGTTATATCCCACGCAGGGGAACCCAACAGTTAACAATACATAAATTCAGTAACGCTATGGTCTATATCCACACAGGGAGACCCCACGTTACAACAATACAAAATCCACATCCCCTCAAAAATAATTAAATACAGCTTACACCTCCACTTATCCTCTACCATTCCAACCCCAACAATCCCCTCCAATCCATAGTAGGAGTGTTTTACCATACAAACTCTTATCCCCTGCTGCCACCAGGGGATATCCTCCCAGTCAACCCCTCTCTCGCCGGGGAGAGTGGGAGGCCTTCTCACAGTCTATAACAACAAACAATTCACAGCAGCCAATTCAACCAACCAGATGCTCCTCCCTAACCTCCCAGCCCAACCGAAGGGGCATGACCAAAGGGCAAGCCCCTTTGATCGTGCCCCTTCAAGCTGTGTCCCCGACACGTGCCTCCGGCTGCCCCCGATGTTATGGGGAGCGTCCGGAAAGGAAGCCTCCCAAAGCCCCGTCCCCGCAAGGGTGGGTGGGGGAGGACAAGCTGCACCTTTGCCGGCCAAACGGCAATGCCCCACCCACAGTACCAGGTAATCTCTACTGTCATCACTGGGGGGGGGAGATCTCACTCCCTGGGATGGTATCTGCGCCGCTGTCTCTGGAGCCCTGGACCAGCTGCCGCCCCCTCTGTCCAAGGTGGGTGTAGGGTGGGGAGACAGGCCCTCTACAGTTAGTTAATATCATGTGTCTTTGAATTCGTAATTTTAAAACCTTATTGAATTTTACTGCTTATAAAGTTAAGGGATTGATATTGGGTGTTTTCAAACATGATGGTGACTGGGTTTAGCGTGCTTTAGTGCATTTAACCCGGGGGCCACCGTCACATTAGTTGTCACCTGCCAGATGTTCACACAGGCTGCATCCACATTTTTGAAAGCCCACTTTACTCACTGCAGTCTGGAGTGGCAAGGGAGCCGGGCACCATGGTGGATACCATTGGCCGCCATGGCCACCTGTCAGAAAGGGGGGGGGGCCACTAGGAGAAGTACGGGGCGGAGCTAGCCAGCCACATGTCCGCCTGGCTTCCTGCCCTCCCCAGCCGGCCAGCCCCCATCATGTCAGTGTGGGGGTCTGGCCAGATCCCAGCCAATCATTCAGTCCATGGCAGTGCTTCAGCACCGTCATGTTTGAAAACCCATTGTTGGGCATGATTCAATATGGTGCAGTGCTAATCAAGCATCTTCGCATAGACCACTAAGAAAAACTCATTTCTGACCTCCAAGGATGATTTCTAATCCAGCACTGTTCTTCCTTTCAGGATAGACTATAATGCATTAAAAAATAAGTGCACAGTGCCTTTGTAATGGGGAAACTATTTTTGTTAAACATGAGAATGAGACCACTAAACTCATTTCACTTGTAATCTAAACCAAATTCAAATCTAAGCCCTTAGAAGTAAAAGCCTAGTACATTAACAACCTAGACGCGGTCTGTGTTCACAGAAAATGAAAATGAAACTAAATCTCAGATTATTTTTTATGGACCAGAACATGCCGCTTGTTAATTAGGAACAATATAAAAATTCTGAGCCCCTTAATAAGAAGATTTGTATTTAAAAATTGAAAGATTAAACAGTTATCTCTCTCTTTGATTTCTTGTAACAGAATCTTCAGTGGCTTCAGTGTCTAATCTCAGCTGAGCTTGTTAAAAGACCTCAGTTAATAAATATTATTTAAAATCAAGTGTTTGAGAGAAAGTGGAAATAGTAAGGTCTTTAAGTTTTAAATGGTCCAAGTACATGTAACTAATAGATGGGCTGGGGTGGGAGGAATGAAGAGAGCAAGAGAGACACTGCTGTATGGGATACAAACTAGAGCTAAGGTTATAGTAAGAAACTAGTTCCCTGCTGGTTTGAAAATGAGATTTAATGCCAACTTATTCAAAGCTGGTGGTCACTTTTTGAACCCCCAAAGTTATAGCTATTACTATTCATCTTCTAGTTCACTATTCTAGTTCATATTAGCATTGTTTTATATGTATTTTTAAAAGGGACGGAGATGGAGTAGTTCAAATGATATCTTGTACTGGACCAACTGTTGTTGGAAATGTGCAAACTTTCAAACCTCACAGGGTCCTTCATCAGGCAACAAGGAGTCAGAACTCAAGATTTGAGCAAAACACAGTGGGTATATATTATGTAATGGAAGAGGGGAAGGGTGAGGTGGGATAGGGAAGGGGTACCACAGGGAGACATGAGTGAGAGGTAAAGCAAAGTTGGGTGATAAATAGAAGGAAGGAGGGGAAGGTGAGAACGAGGAGATATGCAATAGAAAGGGGAAGAGTGCAAAAGGATGATGGAGTACATTAGAAGTTGCAGGAAGGTGGTGAGTTAGAACTGAAGATAAAGTAGGTGAAATAATGGACAATAGTAATAGAATAATAAAACCTTAGAGTTGGAAGGTACATCAGAGGTCATCTAGTCCAACCCACTGCTCAGTGCAGGAAATCCACAACTGCAGCATCCCTGACAGACTGCCATCCAGCCTCTGTTTGAAAACCTCCAGCGAAGGAGAGCCCACCACCATCTTAGGCGGTCTGTTCCACTGTCGAACAGCTCTTGACCGATACAGAATTATAGAAAGAGGGAGGAGAAAGTGAGAAACTGGACTGGGGGGTAAGCAGTAGAAGTAAAGTATGTTAATGACACCTTTTGTCTGCTCAACCCACTACAAACCTTACACTGCTGAGAGCCTGCTTATCTGCGGGACTGCCTCACTCCCCATGTCCCCGTGCGACCCTTGAGACCATCCGTGGGAGCCTTTTTGGAGGTTCCCTGGGCGAGGCGGGTGGCCACCGATGTTAGATATTTTTTGGTGGCCGCCCCTGTGCTGTGGAATTTGCTCCCGGAGGAGGCTCCCACTCTCCTGCTGTTTCGGTGTGTAAGACCTGGCTGTTCCGTCAGGCTTTTGGTGAGGGGTAGGGGTGGGGGGTTCCACACATTGTACTGTATTTTTAAATTATTTTTTTAAAAAAAAAATAATTACTGAATGTTGTTCGCCGCCCCAGGCTGCCCTGTGGGCAGGAGGGGCGGGATATACATTTTAAATAAATAAATAAATAAATAAAAATAAGATAACAAAACCCGTTACTGTACGAGCCAATAAGGTACTATTGAAGGGTATGTTTGTTTAAAATGACAGAGATGGAGACAAAAAAATGTCTAATTATTTATTTTATTGGAACAGCTTTTGTTGGTGAGAATATGTAAGTTTTTGGGCCACACAAGGTTCTTCTTTAGGCAAGTAAAGTCATAAATATAGGCTGAGCAATACAAGACCAGGTACAGTATCATGTCGCCCTTCCCGTAGAGGCTCAGGGCAGGTTACAATTCATAAAACAAAACAATAACATTAAAACAAAAACTCCCACCATCCGCTCAAAACTCCCCCCTTTTCCCCAAACCTACCCCCAAACCCCACCAGCCCTATCCCTGCCTGCCGCCAAATCGTACTTCAAATAAAAATGTTTTACACGGTGCTTCCGGAACGATGCTTATGCTCAGGCTCAAGCGAACCTCATGGGGAAGTGAGTTCCACAAAACCGGGACAACAACCAAGAGCGCCCTCCTGCGCACCCTCACCCCACAGCAAGAGTAACAGATGGAATGTGCACTGGCCGACCATAGGGGTCACAATGGGGCATGGTAGGACAGGTGGTCTCTAAGATTGGAAGCAGTAAGCGAGGGGCATGATGTTATGGAGGCACCGTCTGGTCGATCTTTCTGGAATGAGTTTCAGGAAGTGACCCCGGCTGATGCGGTGAATGTCCTGGGGTATGTTAGAGCCAGTAGTTGTGAATTAGATCCATGCCCATCCTGGTTGGTGAAAGCCTCCAGGGAGACCTTGGGGATGGTGCTGGCGAGGGTAGTGAACTTGTCCCTTCGGCAGGGGAGATTGTCACCCAGTCTCAAGGAGGCGGTGGTGCACCCCCTGCTGAAGAAGCCATCCTTGGATGTGGACGCTCTCACCATCTCTAATCTTCCCTTTTTAGGGAAGGTTATTGAACGGACAGTGGCACTACAGCTCTAGGCGAATTTGGACAGGGTTGGTTTCCTGGACCCTTTTCAATCTGGGTTCCGCCCCGGCTAGGGTACGGAGACGGCGTTGGTGGCCTTGGTGGATGATCTCTGCCGGGAGATGGACGCAGGATGTTCAACATTCTTGATCCTGCTAGATCTCTCAGCAGCATTTGACACCATGGACCATGGGCTGCTGCTTAGATGGCTGCGAGACCTGGGGGTCTGGACGGGACTGTCCTAGGGTGGTTCCGCTCATTCCTCTCGGGGAGAAGCCAGCGGGTGGTCCTGGGGGCTTGAAACATCAAGCCCCCGGGCCTTGACCTGTGGCATTCCACAGGGTTCGATCTTGTCTCCGCTATTATTTAATGTATATATGCAGCCCCTGGGGGAGATTGTGAGAGGGTTCGGGGTGCGATGTCACCAACAGGGCGGACCCTCCCCCCCCACCAGGGGAGCCAGTACTTCCCTCGCCCTACCCACCACCATCACCTCTGTCTTATCCGCCAGCTGTATCTGGTACAAAGGCTGTATCTGGTATGGAAGCTATTTTCAGGCCCGACCTGGCCACTCTCATTCACGCCTTCGTCACCTCAAGGCTAGACTACTGCAATGCGCTGTACGTGGGGCTTCCCTTGTTTCTGGTTCAGAAGCTGCAGTTGGTGCAGAATGCTGACGATACTCAGCTGTACCTCTCGTTTTCAACTGACCCAGGTCCTTCTGTCTCATTACTTTCCCAATGTTTGGAGGCTGTGGCGGATTGGATGCGGCAGAACAGACTGAAGCTCAATCCTGATAAGACGGAGGTGATGGTGGTGGATAGGGCGAGGGAGGTACTGGCTCCCCTGGTGGGGGGGGGGCGCCCTCCTGTAGCCCAGCAGGTTCGGAGTCTGGGGTGATGTTGGACTGGGGGCTCCGGCTGGATCGGTAGGTAGAGATGGTGGCTAAGGCTGGCTTCCGCCAGCTGTATCTGGTACGGAGGCTATATCTGGTACGGAAGCTATTTCCAGGCCCGACCTGGCCGCTCTCATTCACGCCTTCGTCACCTCAAGGCTAGACTACTGCAATGCGCTGTACGTGGGGCTTCCCTTGTTTCTGGTTCAGAAGCTGCAGCTGGTGCAGAATGTGGCGGCACGTCTCCTTATGGGGATGGGAAGGCGGGAGCACATAACACCTGTGCTTTGTACTCTGAACTGACTGCCTATAGTGTACCGAGCCCGATTCAAGGTGCTAGTGTTGATATATAAAGCCCTACACGGTCTGGGCCCCTCATACCTTGGGGACTGCCTCACCCTCCACACCTCAGAGCGATTCCTGCAGTCCACCGAGGGCGCCTTTTTGGAGGTCCCCCATGTAAAGCAGGGGGCCACAATGGAGAGGGCGTTCTCAGTGGCCGGGCTGAGGCTCCGGAATTCCCTCCCGGAGGAAGCCCATCTGGCCCCAGGTCTGTTGGTGTTTCGGCGAGCCTGCAAGACCTGACTGTTCACCCAGGCCTTCAGAGGGGAGGGTGGGGTAGGGGGTGAATTTTATTTTTAAAACATTGTTTTAATGAATTTTATTGTGTGTTTTTATGCTGTAAGTCGCCCCGAGATGCCGTAGGCATGAGGGGCGGCGAACAAATATTTATAGATAAATATATATATATATATGGGACTCAAACCATTTAAGGTTTTAAAGGTCAAATCCAGCACCTTGAATTGTGCCTGGAAAGCTATAGGCAGCCTGTGCAGACTCCAGAGCACCGGTGTAATGTGCTCCCGGTGACACGTCCCCGAAAGGAGCCAAGCCATTGCATTCTGCGCTAGCTGCAGCTTTCAAACAGTTATCAAGGACAGCCCCACGTAGAGCATGTTGCAGTAATCTGGCTCAAGGTGATGAAAGCATGGATGACGGGGGCCAGATCAGGGTCAGAAAGAAAAGGCTACAGACTCCTCACTAGATGGAGGTGGTAAAAAGGATTCCTGGCCACTGCTGCCACCTGACAATCCAGGCACAGCGAGGGATCCAGAACCTCTCCCAAGACTGCAAACTCATTTGACCAGAGGGGGCTGGACTCCGTCAATAAGATGTGTCTCAATTTCCTCCAAGTTGCAAAACCAGCCACTCTGGACTGTATCTGAGGCTGCTGGGCAAGGTTGTTTGTAGTGAGATGTCATCAATATGCTGATGACACGCAGCTCTTCCTCACTTTTTCATCTGACCCAGGTCCCGCAGCCATCATCACTTCAGTCTTGTCAGGTTTCAGCTTCAATTGGCTCACACTCATCCAGTCCCCAACAGCAGCCAGGCACGGAGTAAGCACTGAGGCTGCAGGACGTCGTCAGATGCAAAAGTGAGGAAGAGCTGAGTGTAATAATCAGCACATTGATGACACCTGACTCCAAACCTCCAAATGACCTTGTCCAGTAGCCTCAGATACACATTGAACAAAAGGGGGGACAGAATAGAACCCTGCAGGACACCGCGGGAGAGCTCCTGAGGGGACGATGAGCAATCGTTCATCACCGCTTGCTGGGACCTCCCAGACTGGAAAGAGCAGAAGCAGCTCCTTGAGAGAGAGAGAGCTGTTAGTGGAAAAAAGACATTAGCATTTCAAATATTTAAACACAATGGGTGTTAACAATCATGATGGTGGCCCATGATGGCCCACGGGCCACCATCACATTTGTTACTAGCCATCCAGATGTTAGGCCCGAAGTTTCCCTGGGCATGGTGGTGGCTAGCCTGAGCTGTGATTCCGGAGACCTCTAGAGTCACAGCCCGGGCTACTCCTCAACACTCCCGGGGATTAGCCTGCCCAACCTGACTACAGCAGGCTATCACATGTGGTAGCCCGCTGTTCCCAGCCCAGTCCAGAGTGGCCATCATTGGCCCCCATGCCCACTCGTCATGGGGGGCGGGGGGGAAACAGGCTGCTGGATGCCTCACAGGTGCAGGACCAGCTGGCCACGTATTTGTGTGGCTCCCTCCCCCCTCTCCCAGGCCCAGCCTCGTGAACATTGGTTCTGCAGCCGGACCCAGTCCTGACTGGGAAACAAGCAGCTTCCTGGTCCAAATCAGTTTGTGACGGTGGCGCTCCACCATCATATATGTTAATGCCCAATGCTGGGAAACCAATGATCAAATGATAAACAAAGTAAATGATCACATTTAGAATGCAGAATAGCAACCACTAAGGAGGAGCTGTAGGAAAAGAGGATGTAGGAGAAAAGGTAGTTAGCATTTCAAAACATTTATGTCCTTTTCCATAATCATTTATTTATATAAGAATCAGTTGGTTTCACCAACATAGTTTCTATGGGGCATTTAGTAGTCAGAAGAGCCTTGTTCTGTGACGCTTAATTTGCTTGAGAGAGAGCCCTAAAACACTTCCATATTGTTGCCTGCAGAAGCTGATCTCATTAAAATTATCTGAGCTACTTTGTCTCTTTCACACAAACACTCTAACACTGATAAAAGGGGTGTTACATTTTATTATATATGTTGCAGGGCACCCATAAAGCACACCTGCAGCCCTGCAACATGTATAATAAAATGTAACACCCCTTTTATCAGTGTTAGACTGTCTGTGTGAAAAGGGCCTATCTCTTATGTGTAGGACCAAGAGGGCAACCCTGCTCTGGACTTTTAAAACTATTGTAAAACAGAGATGAGAGTGGTTAGATAGCATAGAGAATAAGCATTGGAGAAGCTGGCAAGGTATTAGATTGTAGGCAAGAAGGGTTTAGAAGTTTAAAACAAAAACTAATTGGCTGAGGCAGAGTCATTTAACCATGCTCCACTTATTACTGACCATTCGTAGTCTTGGCAATGACTCGCTTTCTCTGTATCTGGGTAGTATAGATTTATATCTATATCTTTATATACCTATGCATGCACACATATATAAATACACACATACACATACACACACACACACACTATATATATAGAGAGAGTTATTAAAAGGTCTTTCATTAATTTCCATATCCCATCGGAATTCCTATGTACTCTGTTTTCGCAGAAATTGAGTTATGGTGAGTGGGTTAAAAATTAGTTAATAAGATTAAATTAAAAGTGTCTTGACTATAGTTTGGAACTGCCACACAACACACCTAAATAAAATCTGAAAAAGTAAGAATAAAATCCAAACTCTTGTTATCTTCCACCTCAAGAGTTTATTTGAGAACTCTTTTCATGCTGAACATACACAGCTGAATGTACATCAAAATAAATTCTGAATCAGCCTTGACCTTCAGTAATAGTCTGCACCTCAATTGTTCCCATTTAAATAGCCAGGAAAGAGCACAGGAGAAAATTACATTTGCTGCAGAAGATTTCTGACTGAAGTGAGGTTTTTATTCATTTTTAATTTTAAAAGCAGGGTGTCTGAGGGTGAAAACAGACATGACGCTAACTCCACTTTAGCACCGTTTTAACATTGCTTATGCATGTTGCAGGGCTGTATTGGTGACCTATGCAGCCCTGCAACATGTATAAGCAATGTTATTTTAAAGCAGTGTTAAAGTGGAGTTAGCGTCCATATCTGTTTCCCCCTAAAGCTACTGTAATTCTGACCGGCAGTTACAACCCAGGGCCACACTTTTGTTTCAATACTTTGGTGTTTGGGTTGTGAAATGGGGTTATTGTGCTTGTTTATTTATTTATTTTTAATGGTGAAATATATTAGTACTTATGCACCATGTGCTTATCCCATTCTATTTGAATACATTGTTCAAATAAAAATAGACCGTGTTTCACCTCTAAGCATTCACTTCTTAAGCATTGCATTTTTAACCAGATTAATTCTCTAAAATGAAAAAAAATTTAAGCAACTTGTCAACAAGGAGAAATGTTTAACATCATCTCTGTCTAGACATATGGGAAGTAATAGGTTACATCACATACAATTAGTTTCTTGGATCTGTACGATGTTGTAATTACTGAGAAATTTAGTTCAAATTTAGCTCTTTTGTGTAGGATCACAAAAGAGAGGGTTGTTAAGATTGCTGTTGTTCCCAAGGATCAGTGCTTAATTTATAGAAAAAGAATTGCCAGGGCCCAAACCTGCCTCGAACTTCACAGAATAGGGAAATGAACCCTGGTCTCCAGCCAGTAATCTAATCACTAGACTAACCTACCTCTCTACAACTGAATATAAAACAGGAATTCTTGTAATTGAATCTATATGATGGGTCAGTGCAGGGGATGGGGCAAAGAAGTCATTAATAAAAACCAAATGAACTATGCTGGCTTCTAATGGCTCTCATCATTAACCCCAAATTGGCCAATATCAGCCTTCCCTTGGCCTTTCACATTTCTGGGTGCACACTCCTAGTGGGGAATGTTTCCCAGGTCTCAGCCCCCACTTGAATTTAATTGCCAGGGCTTAGCCCTGACAACACCCCCCCCCCCCCACACACACACACAAATTAAGCCCTGCCAAGGATTAAAATAGTAGTAGTAGTAATAATTTAGTGATTAACCCAAAGGTCATTTCAAGCATTACAACAACAACAACAAAATATACATGTAAATACACATTGCAAAAGGGCTAAAATATTAATAAAATAAACATAAGAATAAAAATACCCACAGGGAATTTACAACAAATAAGAAGGAAGCAATTGGGCCCACTTGATGTCAAGGACACGGGCACAATATAAAGCCATGGCTCTTGAAAGGTGGGAGTCATTGCCACCAAGTAATTTAAATGCAAGCATATCCAAAGGGCAAGCAGGATAATGTGAAAGGTATACATGCAGAAATTTCCTCCTATCACTGGCATAAGCTGGGCAAACAAATAGTACATGTAGAAGGGACTCGGTCTGGCCTAATGAACAATTTATACAAAGTCTCAAGTTCCATGGGATACCAAAAAATCTTCCATGGAACATAGCAGATGGGAATTCACAAAACCTGAATGATTAAAAATAACAGTGGGTGGAAATTGAGGCAAAGGGGGTTTGAGAATATTATGCCTGCTTATGTGATGAAACATGGATCCTTAACATCTTTTGTCCTTTTCAACATATAAAGTGGCCATGTTACCCAGTTATTCTGCCCCCTCATCTCATCAGAGCTTTATTTCTTCCCAAGAAAAAAACAAAACAAAACAAACAGAAATTTCTCTCTTTTCATTGCCTTCCAGGTGGTAACAAGCCTTTTAAGCTTTTCTCTTCATCTGGGAATCCATTTCAATTCATGTCTTATCAGTAATTTTTTTCCTGTTCTGGTGATGTGTCTCAACCATATCAAAATGATATTTCTTTGCAATTTTACAAGTCAGCAATTGTCCAGTTCTGCTTTGCCAAACACCTTCCCTATCGGGGACCTTTTGGATTCTGTGAATACAGAGAATACCTTTTAGGCATCTCAGGTTCATTCCATTGTACTTTTGTCATTGTTATTTTTATTGTTTCTTATGCACATAAACTCCATATTTAAGTAGGAATTGTAATTCCTGTTAATAGTACAAATTCCATTGGCTAATTCTTGATCATATCACTAAATTGCAGCTAGCCACACTGAATATCACTATTGAAGTCTAGCATGACCAATTGAAGGAAAACAGCAGGGTAAGAGAAGAGAGATCATGCCCACCAAGTGACTGGCAACATTTAAGCTTGTAGCTCCCCCTGCCAGGAGAAGTGCCATCATGATGTCTCTTTTAGGAAACAGCATTTGCCCTAATGTTTATTAGTTAAGAGGAGGCCAGGCTTATATTAACCTTCCCTGAGAGCAACCAATTACAGCTCCCAGTAGGGGAGTTTGTGACTTGCCCTTGCAGCCTCTCCAGTTCCTTTCAAATATTTTCTTCCTCAAATGTTCCTATGGAGGGGAAGAGACAGAGAGCCCTGGGCCTACCCTGTCTCCAAATAGTAATCTGGTGGGGGGATAAATCTCTCCATAATGTACAAAAACAATTGATAAATAATGAGGCCACTGGCGTTTTTTAATTATTATTTTTTTTAAGTGTCTTCAGTTAAACCTGAAGCATTCAATTTCTGTCAAATAATTGGGGAAGCACAGAGGCAGTTCTGTAATACTACTATTTAAACAGTTTCCTTCTACCCCCTTATATGCCTCATATATTACTCTGAGTGTACATTTCCTTTTTTTACAACAGTGGAGTGGCTATCCCTTTGGGGAGTAGAAAATGTTGCCAAGCTGAGCTACCATAGCGGCACTCTGCTCACTGTGGAAAAGTTTACTAAGTTTGCTTTAAGCCTTCCAGTTTCCACAGCAAATAATATTGTCATTGTTTCTCTGGTAAGAAGAGGTTTATATGCTCGCGTTTACCATCCACTTGTCAGTCTATGACAAAACCAGGAGAGAAAATCCCTTCCAAAATACGATAGTAGCATACAATTTATAAGCATCTTTTTTCCTTAAATAAGCTAGTTGAACATATTTGATTTTTTATTCTAAAACAAAATATTATCTGCTCCTATATTTTTGTGAAATTCATGATCAGTGTTTTTTAATAAACACTAAATGGCTAGGATCTGAACTTCTTGGCTATCACAATGTAGTGTCCAAACATTCTATTAGCTAGTCACAAGATAATAACTAATAGAAGATAAAGGTTTGGGAAGATGGAACCAGAATTGTGTGAGGTTTCCATGAGATGAGGCAAGGTTAATGCCTAAGTACAATGGAAGTTTAGAATTGCATCATGTAAATCTAAGAATTTATACAGCTGGTCTTTCGCTATCCTGAAAAGTGCAGATAATTCTAGGGTAAGCTTACTGTACCAAAGAGGTCAAGACAAGCACAATCCCATTGAATGAAAACTCTGTTGGTGATCTAATTCCATTCCTCTCAGTGGAATTCAGTGGACTGTGAGGGACAGCTGAAGTATATTGATACTTCAATACAATAAAAGCTTAGGACATTACAGTATTCACAATGTAACTTCCACAGGAGTTGTAAGGCTCTACTACAGAATATAAAATTGCTTAACAAATAAGCAGCATGTCATTGGCTTCCTAGGCAAAGCAAAGAATGCAGGAAAACAGACCAAAGCCAAACTGATTATTACTGACTGATGAATCTCCATGAATTTACATTTTCAGACTAAGGGTAATTAAATGACCCGCCTCGCTGAACCCTGGACTGGAATCTGTCTGACGGTGTGGTTTGTATTTATTTATTTATTTATAAAATAATTTCCTACCCCGCCCCTCCTGCTCCAAGCAGCCCGGGTCGGCTTACAATGTTAAAACACATAAAATCAATAAAACAAAAAAATACAATAAAAAGAGAAGGCACAAAACCGCCCGCCTCCCTACACCCCATCTCCCTTGCCAAAAGCCAGGCGGAACAGCCAGGTTTTACACGTACGATGAAAGGAGGGGAGATCCAGAGCCACCCGGGCCTCGACCACAAATGCAGTCTGTGTGCCATACCCAAGATGAAAACTGGACTGAAAGGGATCCAGATAACTAGTGCGGTCTAGATTCCTCTGCAGCTGCTGGACCACCACCCGCTCAATAATCTTCCCTAAAAAGGGAAGGTTAGACACTGGCCGATAACTGGCAAGGGAATCAAATCAAGTGATGTTTTTTTGAGCAGAGGCCACACCACTGCCTCTTTGAAGCAGCCTGGCACTCTGCCCTCCCAAAGGGAGGCATTGATCACCCCTACCAGCAACAGCTCCACCATCTCCCGGCTGGCCTCCACCGTCTCCTGACTGGGGTGTGTGTGAAATCTGTGAGATGGGTCAGGTGTTTGTTGCCTGTCCCTCTCACTTCCCCCCAAGCAGGTGACTAAGTGGGTCATGATCAGAGGACCCCTGGCCAGGAGCAGATTGGCCATTGAACCCACCGGGAGGATTCCCGGTGGGCCGGGCTGGGCTGGAGGGCCGGTCCTGCTGTCTTCTTTTTTTAAATTTTTTTAATTGTTGGTCCCGACCCCTGTCGGGCCGGGTGAGGGGAGACCTCACCTGTCTTTCCCTCCTAGGAGCACAGCAGCAGCTGCAGCAGGGACATTCGATCGGGCTGGGAGATAAGGCTGTTTGTTTGCAAACACAGCTCCTCCTCCCCATGTGCTGATCAGAAGGTTGCTACCTTGTAAAGAAGGTTCTTCGAGATGGCTCCTGTGCTCTGCACCAGCAGCCGCAGGAGCAGAGCACTTGTGGAGTCAAGGCAGGGGAGGACGGAGC
>QEPC01008443.1:3222536-3245815 GCA_003113815.1 Sphenodon punctatus | reverse complement strand
GCCCCCCATGCCTGGAACTCCCTCCCTACCCACATCCGCCTTGCCCCCTCCCTCCGCTCCTTCAAATCCCTCCTCAAGACCCACTTTTTCCTCGCCGCCTTTCCCAATGCCTGCTAGTCGTTCCCCGTATACTTACTGTCTGCCCCCCTCTGCAGACTGCTGCAACCATCCTGATTGTAACCAAGCCAAGCACACGCACCTGAGACTTTGCATCCACCTGAATTTTTGTTTGTCTTCTCCCCTGTCTCTCCCACTGTCCCCTCTCCCTGTCTCCCCTGCCTTGTCTTTTAGATTGTAAGTCACAGGCAGGGACCGCGTCTATTTCTATGTTCTGTACAGTGCCAGGCACATGGCTGGCGCTATATACATTTTTATAATAATAATTAATAATAGCACCATTTCTGTGAGGTTCATGTTGTACCTGTATCCCCTCTGTTAATGTAGTTCAATGCCTCTTACCCTGTGGATTGTTCCATTCTTCCCCATCCCTCTTTGGAATAGTACCCCTAGTTTATCCCTTCAGGGGTAGAGCTTTCAGATTATTGGGGCCTGAGTTATTACCAACCTCGTACCCACATCTTTCCCTATCCTCTAGGAAGGTTGCAGCTGCCCGATAGCTGTTATGTTTGAACAAAATGCTGACAGCTATGCCATGTAAGCTACAGGATAGACTCTCCTGTAGCTGGCGCTACATGCATTGCCACCCTGAGAATCTGAAAATGCTTTGCAGTCAAGGGATTAAAACTTTCTGATATCCACATAAAGGGCCCCATCCCAAACGCTGGAGACAAGCGCACAGCAGCTCGGGGCAGCTTACAAGAACAGCATAACATTTAAAATATATAAAACAATTCAATACAAGGAGAATTCAAACCAGAAAAAAAACGTTTAAAACGGAACAATCCAAAAATTGGGCCATCTCGCTTCCAAATTGTTGGATCTGTATGTTCTCATGCTGTCAATGGGGAAATCTTCCCATTGACTTAAAGGGAAAACTCCCCGACCCTTATTGCCCGGGGCCCACTCATGGCCTTGGAGAGTGGGGATCTGTGTCCCTAACACCCCCACCCCCTCCCTGGGGCCCTGCACTTTCCACTTGCTGGTCCGGGTCTGGAGGATGGGGGTGAAGAGGGGCTGCCAGCTCCGCTGCTGGTGGCTAGGTATGGCTGGTCTCCTCTGCTGCTGGGTGGTGGTGGGAGCCGGCTCTGCTGCCAGACAGCTGGGCCTTCTCTGCTGCAGGGAGCTATTTCATGCATGCGCAGAATGTCTGCCCTCTTCTGTGCCACACATTTCCCCTCATCCATGTCTGTCGATTTCTCTAATTGTGGAAAAAAATAAGCTGAAGAGTTCTGCTAATCAGCAGAATTTGTTTAGTCATTGACTCCATGGATATAATACAATTCCCCATTTTTGATGGCTCCTGACCTGAACCCATCAGGGGTTCAGGAACTTGTGGATGTATTCCTTTCCTGCTGGCTTTCCACCCTTAAATTTGGGTCATAATCGTGCTTCAGACTTGACATCCCATTTGCTGCCTGAGGAGCATCAACAAATACCGCTCTCTCCGAAGGAGAGTCAGGTGTCCCCTCTACCTCTGGGTTCAGAACTGCAAAGGAATTGGACAGTGGGATGAGCGATCCCAATACCTTTTCTATGAATCTCTGGGGGTCCAGTGACCTTGAGTTTTAAAAATAAGCATCGAACTTCCTTTGTTTCAAGGGTGGAGACACCTTGCCATCCAATGTGATTGGTCTTTTAGTTTTTGAGGGCATAATAAAAAAATTCAAACTCAACATACAAAATTTTGATATTTACAAAACTGGCAAAATCCATCCTAAAAATAAAAATAGCAATAACTCCCAATACTATAGACTCTAGTAGTAGAGACTTTTAACCTAATAATGCCCACTCAGGTTCCCACACATTTAACAGAATGAAACAAACCTGCAAAAATACAAATTCCTCAAGACATGTAATAAATAGCTTTAACTTAAAAGACTCTGGGGCTTAAGCCCCAAAATACCTAAAGTCCCAAATAAAGCTTAACAGCCAAGATTTGAAGAAAAGCACAAATCTGGCTTCTTATAATTCTGGGCTCCCAGTCCACTCTCAGGGGCCACTCTCAGGAACCAGACACAGTGACCGATACTATTAATCACTCTGTCTCAACAATGGTTGGGACTTGTTCTTAGGCCAATCCTCTGTATGTTACTGCAGAAGAAGTTTCAAAACTATTTCCCTACAACCAAATCCCAAGTTCCATGAAGGGCAAGTTAAAAAGTCATCTTGATGAAAGCCTCCAACAGCTGGCCAAATCCCATGGTCTAGATCCAGGACAAACCGACAGTATGACATGCCTCCAGCCTCCTAGGGCCTCATGTAAGAGCCTCACTGAAGGACCGCTTCCTTGTGCGCACAGCCCATCAACGCACAATTGATGGTGTGTGTTGATGTCATGGCTGCTAGACCGCGGCGTAGATTTGTATCCTGCTCTAGCAGAAGTTGTCCAACATTGCTGGACAGGCCGGCCGCTGAGCCCCAAGCAGGGTTACTGGAAAGGTGGTTCGTAGGAAAACCCCTGATATCAAAGCTGGTCCCAGAGGCAGACAATGGGCAGCAGCCCCAGCACAAATAAAAACAAAATATTAATAGCTCAGGACTGTTTTCCCAACTACCTCCGGGGCACCCACCACACCTGCCCTCTTCCAAAATGGCCTCAGTGGCCATTTGGTGCATGTGTGCTGCCAAAGCAGGTTCAGCAGCATTTCCTAGACTGGACCAGCAGACCTGGACCAAGAAGAAAGAAGAGGCCTCCACTGCCGTGGCACCTAGCTGGGGACAAGACCCAACTGCCCGGCAGCAGAGCTGGATCCATTGCAGGGTGGCTGGGCCTACTCCCCTGCTGGGTTGTGGAGCCGGCTCTGATGCCGGGCAGCTAGGCCTTCTCTGCTGCCCCACAGTGGAGAAGCCTGGCGGCCTGGCAGAGAGCCGGCTCCCGCCACCACCCAACAGAAGCAGAGGAGGCCCAGCTGGACCAGGCGCAATGGAGCCGGTGGCCCTTCCTCATCCCCATCCTCTGGGCCTGGACAGAGTGCAGGGCCCCGGGGCGTGGGGGTGTTATGGATTCTTACCCCCACCCTCTGAGGCCAGGAGTGGGCCCCAGGAAATGGGGGTAGTGGGGATTAGGGACCGGTCACCTGGGTTTTTTTGGTCTTGGACCCCTGTATTTCAGTCCTCTGTTCTCTTTCCCATTGAAGTTAATTGCAAGATTGCCCATTGACTTCAATGAGAAAGAGAACCGAAACTGAACTGAGCCACTTCTGAAAACCAGGGATCCGAAATTGAAATGAAACTAAAATTAGGCCCTGTGTCTTGTTCCTAATGTCCACACAACAACCCTACATGAATCATAATCCTCAAACCACTTACTCCAAAATACTCCCATGGAAGGTCAGTGGAACTATTCCAAAGTAAATGGTTTGATGTGCATGACTATAATCGTTTTGTGATCGCCCTGCATATATCCCTGAGTGAAAAGAGACATACAAGCAGTGCAGTGGCTCCTTGGGGCAGGGCAGGAAAAAGCAGCTGGCACTCTCTGAGTCAGGGAGAAACAAATGTGCTGCATCAGACGTGCGGGCGACTGGCCTTACCCTTGCCCCATTCCCAGTGCCCCGCCAAGACGGGGCAGCCATGATACCCAGCCATAGCGACCCCCAACCTGTGGTGGGGATGGTGTTGGGCTGTGTTGGCTCTTAGCCCAGGATCTTCAGGCAGACTCATCGCGGGGCCACTGCCAACCCGCCCTGGGGCAATAGCAGACCAGCAGAGAAACAGACATGTGATGAATCCTGAACCCAAGCGGGCCAGCGTCACCTCTGTTTTCACCTCCTCATATACATAGAGACCTGATATTTCACTTTTTTAAAGAGCTGGAGTAATGAAGTAGAGAATCCAGGTCCATTATTTCTTTAAAATAAATTTAACCAATTGTTTTGTTTTACTAGCTGCTGTTTTTAGAAATCATAAAGTAAGGGAAGAGTTCAGAGGATATTTAGCATTCTCTAACTATGGAAATCTGAGTGGTGGTGGGGGAAGCCCTTTCAAATAGCAGTTCTAACTATAGGGGAGTTTCCGAGACTGATGTTTGATTCATTCAAGTTATGGTTGATCTGATTCCTGTATAATTGCTATAGGTATCAGGTGAATTTTAGTAAATGGTCCAGGAATCTGCCTTGGCTGTGCTGTGGGTGCCTTTTTCATCTTTGACAACCTTCTGATCTTCAAGAAGTCACTTAACCATGTAAGAAGTGGAATTTAATGAGCTGGAACCATTTACTTCTCCTAATGTTCATTGTTCAGTAAACTTGTTGACCCACATAAGCTCATCCACAATTTCTTTAAGCAGGTAGAGAGTGGATAATTTGACAAAGGAGATGCTATAGGTAACCATGTAAGCTTTATAATATTTTCCATGCTGAGAAATTCATAAGAATTTTGCAAAGTAATGAATAAGACTGTTATAGTACTCTTTGTACCAAGGCACAAGCAAGTCAGTTTTGACTTAAGCATGCTTTATAATGATAACAAGATCTTCAAATCCAATGCCCTGCCTTTTGCTTCATTTAATCATGGTGTATTTCGATCCCCTGTTTTATTTGAGCGAAGCCTTGGGGACTATATCATTTATGTTGTAAATAACATAAAAGCCTCTCATTAGTTTGATCACTTTTTATTGCTTTCAACAGGTATGATTGGAATTCAGTCACTAGCAATTTTAAAGCTGCCATTTAATCAATAGAGAAGCTGAAATATTGAATAAGATTGATGAAGAAAAAGCTGGTAGATCCTTGCTAATATAAGATTGCCAAAATTTCCTCTTAGGCACTCCACATACTATAGGATGCCATTGTGCGTTATGAAAATTATGCCTCCTGCTGGTCATGAAAATAACCTCTCATAAAGAGAAGACAGTATACAATAGAAGCTGCCCATTTATTTAGTTAGTTAGTTAGTTTTATGTCCCACCCTTTCCCACCAGTTAAGCAAGTGAGGAATAAACATTGTATATACATTTCTAAATGCCCGTCACTTGTTCTCAAATTACTGTATGCAGGTTGCACGGATCTGTCAGAATTAACATGTACTACAAAAAATGGTTACAGTCATTTATAAAGAAATCAGGTAATTTGGCTAATTTACAATCTACAGAATCAAATACTACACTTTCTACAATTTTATTGTTAAATATGGGATTTGATACTTGTTCCAATTGTCATCCTATACTTTTCACATTCATACGTATGAAGAACACATTATAAACCTTATACCATCTTAGAAAGAACATGTACCTGTTTGCACTAAGTGGTGTATACTAGCAAGTACATTTATTTTAAACAGTTTTCTATCCTGCCCCTCCTGCTCCAGGCAGCCTGGGTGGCTCACATCGTAAAAACACACAAAATCCATAACACAATAAAAGAGAAAGAAAACAGAACCAACCCTCCCCCCTAACCCACACCACCCACACTACACCCCATCTCCCTCACCAAAAGCCAAGCGAAACAACCAGGTCTTGCACATACGGTGGAAGGAAGGGAGATCTGAGCCAACTGGGTCTCGGCCAGGAGGGAGTTCCACAGCCTGGGTGTGGCCACCAATAACGCCCTCTCCATAATGGTACCCCTGGGCCACATGGAGGACCTCGAGATGGGTGCTTCGGACGGACCGCAGAGTTTGCTCCTAGTCTCTGTCCTGCTTAGAGTGCAGGGATCCCCGGCCGCAGTAAGCGAGCGCCTGACCCCTGATGCTGATCCAGGGGATGAGGGGGAGTCCCTGCTCTTCTGTGAATTCTCTTGAGCATTAGGGTGCCAAGGACAAATTCTTCCCCTTTGTTGGGATGGCTCTCTGCCTCATTGTAGCTGCTCTGCACCCCCAGTTCTCTCTATGCGGCGAGCACAAAGGGAAGAGGGAGAATCTGTCCATCCTTCTAACAGAGACAGCACTGAACAACCAACCCTCCCCCAGCTGAATAGACACACACACACACACCCAGCAGGCTGCCCCCTGCCTGCTAACCCCCCTCCCAGGCTGTAGATCCAACCTGCATGGAGTGTCATTTTGTTAGAAAATTCCCCCACCGCCTCTTTCTAGGCTTGGTACATTCTCCCATTTTTGAGAATGGAAGGAGCCCCTCGAAGAAGAACTTTGTTTACAAGGCAGCAACATTCGCTGCGAAGGAGGGGGGGACTCTTCCCCCTCCCGTGTAGCAGAGCTGCGGGGCTACAACTGAGCTGTTTAAAAAGGTGGTGCCAGTGGTGCAAGAGAGACTTCTCTGGAACTCGGGAGCAGGGCTCCCGGCTCCCGGGGATGCCACATATGCCTGGGGCCAGCCCTGATCGCTGCCGGCCTCCTCCCGGGGCAGGGCACGGGCGCAAATGCGCCCCCCCACCACACACCATGGTGGCTATGCCCCTGAAGCAGACTCTAAAGCAGGTAGTCAGAGTCACCCTAAGTTCATGAATTCAATGATCTATTATTCAGCATCACGGTGCGTCAGGGACTTGCGCTCAGTGGCAGAAGGCGGCATAAAACTGCTTGTGTTCACAAACTACAGACATGCCACATCTGCAGATGCTGGCAGCAGGCAATGCGGAATCACGAAAATATTGAGGGGAAGTCGGCGGCAAGAAACATTAAGTGCCGAGTTCTCGGAATGGAATGGTGGCGCGGTAACATCTGCCGCTGCTTCAGCCCTACCTGAGACCGGCTGCACATTTGTGTGGCTCCCTGATCTCCCTGGCAACCCAGCTGCCGGCATGTTTGTTGTGCTACCCAATCCAGACCATGTCAGTAGTGGCATTATGACCCAACCTGTCATCTCATGTTGTTTTTCCCATTGTCAGTCACAAGTCTGTAGATTTTCAGGACAAAAATAACGAGTGTTTCATCTCAGAACTGAGATGTATAAACTAAACTATATGTAGGAAGGTCTGCATAAAATCTTCCCGAACTATTGCTGAGATAGCTCGAGATAGTGTTATAAACTCACTTTCACATGTGCGATATTCACTTTCCTTATAAAATAGATAAGCATAACTTGTAATGTTGCCAAAGTTTGAACAACTTAGGTTACCCGACTCAAATGCCTGTTGTACAAATTCCTGCACAGAGAATCATTTGATTTGCTTACCAGATTTTCCAGATTTTTTTTTTTTTAATAGCATAAATCAACTTTCTTCGCTCTTTGTGTTATTTCTACTCTTAGTACTTCAATCTTCACTCCTTTCCCTGTTACCCTATGTTCCATCGCAGCCTCTGAGGTCAGCCGGGAGCACACTCTTGCGGGTACCATCTGTCCATGAGGTTTCTACAAGGGCACGCAGAGAGGCGTTCTCAGTGGCTGCCTCACAATTATGGAACTCTCACCACTTAGATCCAACTAAGGCCAAGCCTGCTTATCTTCCAGAAGAGATATAAGACCTTTTTGTTTGACGAGGTGGTTGGCAGGCAGGGATACAGTTGGGTGGGATTGGGTGGAGGATTTAGGGAAAGGGTTGGGGGATTTTTTTAGCTGTTTTGAGCCTTAATGGGAAGGGAAGGGTAAAAATTGGAATCAAAGAAACAAATATTGAATGCTTTCCTCATTGGAATCTGAAATACTTGTGTAATTGACTATACTAGAAACAATGATCGAATATGTGAATTTAAATTTCATGTGCACCACAAATGACCCAAGGTAGATTTCATACCTTCTGGTGAGTATATAATGAACCAGATATACTCATTGGATTCCTCTGGTTTTCACATGCGCTGGAAGTCCACCAGCACAACCACTTGCAGTTCCCAAGCTACAGTATTAGGGATCCTTTGATGGAATGTGTGTGTGGGGAGGGAGAAGAGGGCTAGCTGGCTGGCAAAGAATGAAGTGGGATTAGACTGATCGGGAGGGAAACTGTCAAAGTGGTACACCAATGTGCTGTTGCTCTCCACTGGCAGGATTAGGGCTGTAGCGGAATATCGCAGCGGTAGCTATTTCCGGCGGAAACAGTGTTTCCGCAATTAGTGGAACGGCATGGCAGAGGCTTTTATTCCGCGGTTCCGCTGCGCCGCTTATTTAATTCTGCAACTTAGTGGAATCGTGGAAACATGACATTTTCGCGATTTCCGCAATTCCGCCAGCGCCAAAAAATAGTGGAATAGCGGTTTTCCGTGATTTCCGCAATTTTTCCATGATTTTTCCGCAATTCCGCGATTTGCAGAATTCCGGCGGAATTAGCGGAATATCCGCAGAAAAGTCGTGGTGTGGCGCGGGCAGTTCCGAAATGGCGGAACGGAATCG
Organism: Sphenodon punctatus; assembly: GCA_003113815.1. Taxonomy (NCBI): domain Eukaryota; kingdom Metazoa; phylum Chordata; class Lepidosauria; order Sphenodontia; family Sphenodontidae; genus Sphenodon; species Sphenodon punctatus. The sequence goes on along the minus strand of QEPC01008443.1, from coordinate 3,237,474 downwards.
CGGCGCGGTAAAAGCTGCTGCCGCATCAGCCCTGGGCAGGATTCCCTTAAGGCCTTGGCCAGATTTTCAAGTTGTTGTCCTCTCTTGATTCCTCTTTCTAATGCATCTGCTTCTGTTGTAATTTGCAAACCACCTGTTCCCATATGAGAGACATGCAAGAATGTATATATAAAGTGCTAACATTTTGTAAAAATAGATTTATAGCAAAAGCTAAATTGTTTTTGACAACTAAAACCAATTTCATTGTCGGTATTTTATTATTTTGTATAATCTGACAATACACTTTAAAATATATGATGCGTGATTTTTATGTGCGGAAAACGTAAAATTTTAAATTTATATTAACATTTTTTGTAAATTTCTGCTGAATGCTGGGGAAACGGGCAAAAGAGAGCAAGTGCATTATTAGGGCTTGAGAATCAATTAGTTTTTGAAAATGGTTAAATGTATTCATTTCAAATACTATAGTGAACAAAAAAATAGGATTGAAAATACTTTGATTCATTGGGTTAATTTCTAATCATATGCATAGTTATACATTTGCACCAAAAAGTGTGAGGATTGGAGAGATACCAAATATCCTAGTAATACAATGGTAATGGCCCCTAGTAATATAAACAAAGAATGAAAGAAAAAATGCTGCCAATCCTGCCATACAGGATGTTTGCATTTCACTCTATGTGTAAAGTCAATAAGCAACTACAGGAATATGCCAGTTACTAATTAATCTTTGAAAAAATAAACAACGATAATTGAATGTAAAGTGTTAATTTTACCTTTCATTGTTTTACTCTTAATTCTTTTCAGATGTGGTTGTTTTATTTGATATTCTTTAGCATCAATCCTTATTTGTTTCTATTTAGGACAGTATGTGGATTCGTAGAGCTTTACTGGATCATTATAGAAGCCCGATTTCATTAATTTAATGCTTGTGCTTTATTTGTTTCTGGTAAATCAGACTGTAGTTTTCCAGATGCTTTTACATTCTTCAGAGATCTTTGTAGCACTTAACCTACATTAAACCTAAGAGGTCTGAGGGTTCTTCAGAAGACAAAGAATTCCAAGATACTTTCCTTGAGGATGTGTTAAGGGCAATACAGACAAAAGACTGATGTCTCCTTTAACGGCTTGATAAGTATCTCAGGATATTCTGATGGAATCAGTACTGTTTCAACAAAGTACTGTATTCCCATTCAGCATAATATGGCTGAATATGTGACAATGGTGAAGACTTATCTTTGCCCTGAGGGCTAAGTGCTGTAACACTTCTCAAGTGATAGGCCTGATAGAAGTGATGATTCAGAGCTGAAGAGCTGCTAAAAAGCCACACTAAATATGTATAAGAATTAAAAAATGTGGATCTGTGTTTATCTTGATTTTATTTTATAAGTTTCAAAGGCCTATTTATTGGCAGCATCAAATCTCTTGTAAAAGTAAACTAAATTATTCTTGTATTGACCATTTTCTTCATGTTGTTCTATTGAGGCATCTTCCCAACTGAGTTTCTTATTGAATTGTATTTCTATGAGGGTATTGTAGGTTAGCAATAGCAGCACATTTTTATGGCACACAAAAGATGTGTCTTCTGAATTTCAAATGCCATGCATATTGTTCCACACAGAAGGAACATCTCTATAATACTGAATAAATCAAAAGAGAAACATTTGGCTCCTGACTTGCTGCTCGCAGTATTTTTTCTAAGTTTACATTTTCTGGAATTGCCTGTCCATCCTCACTTTGCCTGTTTGCTTAATTTATAAAAATAGCCTTGTTGAATCCTCCTGCATATTTGGCAATGGAGCAAAAAGTTTAATTTCATGTGTATGTAATATCTATATAAATAAAACTTTAATATAGGGTTTTAAACAATTAATATTAAATCCTGTATTCTTACACACACACCGGGAAAGCCTTTTCTCTTAAACAGGGTTTCAATTTACCATAGTCCTGTGGCAAAATCTATATCTGCAACATACAATTGTTTAAATGAAAATTTCAACAGAAATTGGTATGTATGTACAGCAATTGGTAGTTTTTTGTTAAGCCAATGGAGTTTATTCAAGAGTAAGTTTGTTTAGGATTGCACACAGTGAGGCCAATTCTAAACTTGTGCACGTGCATGTAAGTCGTGCGCAATTTGTGCTCATATCACATATCCCCTGCAGAAGATGCACGTGGGTTGTGCACAGATTGTGCTTGCGCAGTGTGCATGCTGCATGCGCAGGGTTTAGGATTGGGCTTATTTACTTCTATCCAAAACAATAAGTGGCTAGATGGACAGAAGCTCAGATAAGGAAAGTTAGAAAATCAAGGAATAGCTGTGAAAATCTGGAAGAAGGTCGTGTCTGATATTGTTCTCCTTCAAGGAGCTAGAAAGTTACAACATTCTTGAGCCTTTAAATTCAAATAAGAGGGATTAAGGGAAAAAATGACATGAAGTCAAAAATATAATGTTAACTCTATTTTACAGCTTAGTAGGATAGGGCACCGTAATGTAAAAGTGAATCAGTAGCATGAGAGTGCTTCAGTTATAGCACCCATTATTATTATCCATTCAGAAAAATTTGCTTAACTGATGTTGAGGCTCAGTTCTGACCAAGAGCCCTGATGCGAAACTTGCTAAATTATTGATCCTTCCAAAATGAAGCAATTTCCTATATTATGTTTGCAGAATGCTTTAATATACATTCAGCAACCAGTAGTTTGATTTTTTCCTGATCTCATTGCTGCTACCCTGTGCATTGAACCTCTGGAGAACTCAATCCACTGATCCTCCATGACTAACAAGCTGTTTAATTCACCAGTGGTTTCCTTCTTTATTTTAGCTTGGGAAAGCTGAGTGTATGCACTGAAAAGACTTTTACAAGGACTAGTATAATAATACTACAGTGATAGCACTCCCTTACTTATCCAGAATTCAAACAATCTTTCCAAGAACTATTTTATTTTATTGCCTGAAAAAATACAAGCCCATGCAAAGTAAAGGCTGTAAAGAAAGAAGAAAAGACTTTCACATAAAAAGATTTCACTGAATTTTTTTGGTATATAAATGACTTAGTGATACTGCAGGTTTGTCTGCTGATAATTCAATGCATGAGACCTCCAGTACCTTCAAGTCTAGTCAGGGTATAAGTGAAAGAAAACCATTTGTTCTTGATAGCTATCCTAAGTACATCTTTTTCAGGAAATTGCGGTACAACCTATACATGCCTTATTATATGAATGCATGCATGTATGCACACACACAATCTAACACTAAAGATGGTGTTAACATCTTTGAGCTCACTTAAAAAAAAGTATCCCCTTCTTTCCTTAGCTCCCCTTTTGGTCTCCATTCTCTTTTCTACTCCTTTTGGACACACTTTCCTTTCATGTTCATGGTCCTCCATTTAATTAAACAAATATTTAATTAAATAAGTATATGTTCTGTTCTTACCATCTTTAACTACAAAGAATGTAAGTAAAAATTTGATATAATGAAATATTTTAATAACGTAAAGGCAGGTTTGTTTATTTCTTTATTTTTATATTATTTATATACTCCCCCCTCCTGACCAATGGCAGCTCAGGACTGTGCACAGCATATAATAAACAATACAAAAATATAAAATATCATATAAAATAGTAATTAAAACTGAGACAAAAAAGGCCTGGGAAAAATAAATACCCCATCCCCCCACATCCACTACCCATCCCCCTCACCAAATGCCTGGCAAAACAGCCATGTTTTACATTGTCTGAGGAAGGAGAGACGAATCTCCACCAGGAGGCAATTCTATAGCCGCAGTGCAGCCACCAAGAATGCCCTCTCAAAAGTTGCCACCTGGGAAACCCGGGGGACCTCTAAGAGGGCACCCCCGGCCAACCGCAAGGGCTGATCCAGGATACAAGGGGTGAGGCGGTCCCACAGATAAGTGGGTACCAGACCTTATAGGACTTTAAAGATAATGGCCAATACCTTGAATCAGGTTTGGAAGACTATAGGCAGCCAGTGCAGAGAGCGGAGCACTGGTGTTATGTGCTCCCAGTGGCCCATCCCTGTCCGGAGGCAAGTCACTGCATTCTGCACCAGCTGCAGCCTCTGGGTCATCACCAATGGTAATCCCATGTAGAACGTGTTACAGTAGTCTAATCTCAAAGTGATTAATGCATGGTTGACTGAAGCAAGATCGGAGCCCAAAATACATGGCCGAAAACGCTGGACCAGATGTAATTTACCAAACACACTCCTCACCACTGCTGCCAGACTCCAAGACTTCAAACTTGGGAGGCCAAGGAGGGACCCACCCGATTCAATATGGGAGCCTCTACTCCCTCGACCTTACCCACTAGCATCACCTCTGTCTTCTCGGGATTCAGCTTCAGATGGCTCACCCTCATCCAATCCCCCACTGCACCGAGGCAGTGGGTAAACACCGAGACTGCAGGGCATGGGTCTGATGAAAACAAGGTAAAGTTGGGTGTCATCAGTGTACTCTACTGATGACACTGAACCTCAAACCTTCTCATGATCTCGCCCAAAGTCTGCAAGTACACATTGAACAGGAGAGGGGACAGAATAGATCCCTGTGGAACTCCACACATGAGATCCCAGGGGGAAGATGTACAGTCTCCCAGAACCACACATGTGAGGGATCAAGGAAACCGATATGGTTCAGATGCCCCTGGAGCTCCTGGGCCACTACCCACTCAATAACCTTCCCTAAAAAGGGAAGGTTAGAGACTGGTTAATAAGTGGCAAAGGCCTCAATGGCGAGAGATGGCTTCTTGAGCAAGGGCCGCACCACAGTCTCCTTCAGGCACCCTGCAACCCTGCCCTCTGCAAGGGAGGCATTGACAACCCCTGCCAGCAACAGCCCCAACATCTCCCAGCTGTCTTTCACCAACCAGGATGGGCAAGGTTCGAGTTCACAAGTTATGGCCCTCACAGCTCCCTGCATCTCCACCGTATTGGGGGACGATACCTGCTGAAACTGATCCCACAAAACCGGAACAAATGGGGCATTCCTAACTTCAGGTACATCCACTGCATGAATTGCGGCATCAAAATCATGATGGATAGAGCAATTTTAGCTGCAAAATAGTTGATAAGCATGTCACAGCGGGCACTGGAAGATTCCAGTTCCAGGCAGAGAGAGGCCAGACTGACCAGTCCCTTCACCACCCAGAAAAGCTCTGCTGGACAGGACCTTGCGAACAATATGATGGTTGCAAAGAAGCTCCTCTTTGCTACCCGCATAGCCACAGCATAGGCCTTTAACGCAGCTCTATGGAACTATAAATATGATCATTATGACTGATATGATTATTGTCAGCCTTGGTGTAAGTAATGAATGATCATAGAGCTAATATGGATCATTAAAACACCCCAGGACGGTAGGACATCTCAGGACGGAGGTATTTTGAGTTCAGTGGTGTAAGGAAAACTGCACAACATCTTGTGGAAGAGAAGTGCTAATATAAGAATGAAAATCCCCAACCCTTCCCATCGTTTAGTAATCCTGATTTCCTTATCGATTCTTTTTAGTCACTGGGTGTTTTCAGAGAAGATGCTCCCTCACATGGCCAACCATGAGCCACAGATCTGCCCATTTGAAGGTGGAACAGCAGGTTGTGTGATCCCACGAGCCACAGGGCACCCCCTCTCAGCCACTCATGGAGCACTGCCAGGAAACCCAGAGTGCACTCTGAGAGGCAGGTCAAATGCGCAGTGGCTGCTTTCATGGCTGTCATACGCGCATGCTGGAGCTGCCCGTTTTAAAGCTGTAATATGTCCTCACGTAGTCTTTTATCTAGGCTACATATTTCCACTTATTTCAGCCTCTTCTCATAAGATCTTGCCTACCAGCTACTTTATCATCTCTGTTGCTCTTCTCTGAACCCTCTCTAGTTTGTCAGTGTACTTCTTAAAGTGACAAGCTCCAGACTGGACACAGTACTAGTCTTGATGAGGCCTGAGCAGTGCCAACAAAAGTGGAACAATTACTTCCCTTGTCTTAAAAATGATACAGCAAATCAATTTGAATAATGTTTGTATCACACATACAGCCAAATGTACTGGCTAAGAGCCAAGCATATAGCTCTTCATTGTAACGAAAGCTTCTGTGTGAAGCAGAAATGATGCATTTTTGCAGTGCAAGGACCAGACACTGACAGGCTGCACAGGTTTTCTTGCCAGTCAGTAGTTTTTTGATAGACCCTAATCATCCTGGAACCATTTGATAAGCAACTCCTAGTCCAAACATTTTTATTTATGTTTGTATGGGAAACTAGCATGTAGCGTACACGTGTTCCACTTCCCTTCACTGATCCACTGTAATCACTTACCTTGCAAACCATAGGTCTCACTATTGCTACAGTCAATGTACATTTCTCCTTAGCCCAAATGATAAAAACTTGTCTGTTAGGGGCATGTTCTCTTCCCAAGTTGTATTTGTGTGGGTTGGCTATCTTAGCCTTGAGGTGGAACTCAGTGCTAAAGACAGGCGAGGACAGTACTGAGCCTCAATTAAATTGAAGTTCCCATCTGGGTTTGCTGTGTGCTTGGGTTTGCAGTGTGCTCTCCTGTTGGGGAGTAAGAGAACTGCATCCCCATCCACACCTCATACCTCTGGCTTGCATATGGTAGTGGTAGTAGAGGGGCAGCAGAATTTTGTCTGCCTGCCAGTATCCATCCACCTTCTCCCACACACACTCAGATTGGTGAGTAGACTTCTACGACTGACCAAGAGAGGTGGATCCTTCAATCCCTGCATATTTGCCTAGCAGACACCCTTCTTGTTCCTCAAGAACAATCAGCACACAGGAACCGTTGGCACATAGACTAGTTTTTAGAAGGCAGTAAAACTTGTGCAGGTATACTATTTTGTCCAGGTAAGCAAAGCAGTGAATTTACACATGACGCAAAACGTTTGCTTCTATTAACTGCACCTTTATTTAATCTAATTAAAATTTTAAAGCAGAGATGGGGAACCTCAGCCCAGGAGGCAAATGCAGCCCACAGCTAGTTTTTATTTGGCCCAATTCTAGTTCCTGGATCTGGCCCCTGGATCAATTTCTTACCCCCAAGCACTGAAACCTACGTTCACTGCATTTTCCCCATTGCTGACAGTAGAGAAAATGTAGTGAATGCAGGTCCCTGGCAAGGGAGCAGAGATGAAGGATAGAGTACAGAAAAATAGAGGACAGATCTGTGGCCTCAGGAAGAGGAGAGCAGATCCGGGCTCTCCTCTTCCTTAGTGCCCCCCCTGAGCATCCTCCTCCCAACTTCTACATAATCTTTAGAGCTTGTACTAATTTTTAAAGTAGCCTCTGAGAGGGAAAAGGTTCCCCACCCCTAATTTAAAAGTTTAGTTAAAGATGTGTTTTGAACCAAAAACCTTGAATTGAACAATTCCAAAATTGGACAAAGTTCAGATTTATTCCTAGGTTTTGCATTATGCTGATGGCTGTAAAACTATATGGACCATCCACTAATCAGGCATACAAACCTACTTGCGAGAAATGTTTCACTGGGCTGTGGGAGAGGAGGCCAACCCCCGCAACATACCTCTGCTGTAGTGAGGGGGGAAAAGGGACCAGAAATCCCTGCTTCACCAATCTGTGAGCTGGAGGAAAGAGGGGCCAGAAACCCCACACTCTCTATGCTGAAGTGGCCTGAGCAAAGGAGGTCCAGAATCCCCTTTCCCCACCCCCCCCCCCCCCCCCCCGCTATTGCTGAGAGAGAGGGCAGCAGCTGGTACTCTGGATGAGTAAGAGGGGGGCCAGAAACTCTCCTGTCCTCCCTCCACTCTGTCACTGCATGTGGGGTGAGGAGGAAGCCAGAGATCTCTGTTGTACTGCCACAGGTACAGGAAACAACTTGATGAGAGGGGGCTCTCATTTCCCACTGGGAGCGCTCCGCTTTTAAGCTCCAGGCTCAGCAGCAGAGTTCCTGGGCCGGGAACATGTACAGTAGCTCCTGAGTGGTGAGAGATCCCAACTGGTAGCTGAGTCTTGTGCTGCGGAGAGGAGACCTAGGGGCTTTCCTGGAACCAAAGAGCCCTCTCATTCATCTGTAGCACAAGTTTATGGGAAGTGGGATTTTACAGCCCTGATTATGCTGACAGTATGGCCGTTTTTAAACGAGACGCAATCACCCTGTCCATCCATCAACAACCCATCCAAACGCCCGTGTGAAGGTGGTGTGGGTGGGTGTGTGCTCCCATGGGCCATGTAGCACCCACTCTCAACTGCTCACAGAGCACTGGCAAAAAAGCTGGAGTGTGCAATGGTGGGGCAGCCAAAAAAGCATGTGGGAGCTAATGCCCACGCATCCCAAGCCCATATGAACAGTGGCAGCCAGCCATGTCAGCTGAGTGGTCCGCCATTCAGAGGCACTGTGAGTGATGAAACAGCCTTTGCAAGGCACAGGGAACTGACCGAGTGCTGGGAAGCCTGGGTTCCCTAGCACTCAGCTGGGACATGTCAAGGCCTGCCCACTTCCCCCTCCCCCGTGGTCTGTGGCAGGTGGAGTGTGTGAGAGCTCCCACCCAGGGAGCCCCCATTAGAATGCCTCCCCATACACTCCTCCTGAGTGGGCACTCTGTGGCTCTTCCACTCAGCAGACATGGGCTACCCCCTCAACCATGCTCATTTAGAAGGGCCTATGGATGAGCTGAAGGCAACCACAAGATATATATGAGATTTCTACAAGCTGAATCTGAACAGCTTTCTCTTACAGCATCATTCCACAGATGCTTTGAGATCACTCCTAGGAATTGCATCTTTACAATTACAGCAGCCCTTTTGTGCACAGTATTTTAGGGGCATGGGAAAGGTAACTGAAGTGAAGCTGTTTCAGCTCCACTCCACATTTTCTCCCTACCTTTGCTGTAGAAGAGAAGTTAATAGATGACCTTTTTGTAGCTTTATTGTATGACATATCTAGGCAATTCAAAGAGAAAAGTATAGGGTTCATTTGCGACCATCCGCTTTCCAACATGTCGAGGCCAATAACTGTGTTTGTCTATCTGGTGGCACTGATAATTCAAAGCTGCACTCTGCTGGCCAGCTCTTCCAACTATATACCCGGTTACAGTGGTGCTCAGTGGGACTCCATCAAGTTATTTAATAAAATTATTCAAACCAATTTCAGCTGCAAAAGCTTCCCTTTCCTATCTGCATCTCCTTCTCTTCCATTCCCCACAGCTACTTTCCCCTCCTCTCACTTCTTGCCATCCAGCTCCCTCAGGGACATGCAGCCCCTTACAATGAAGGTGCTGTTGTGAACTTTTATTTCTGAGAAATGCAGCTTTGTTGGATATGAGGTAGGGAAATCTCAGTTCTATGGACTGCTTTCTTTTGGGCACATAAAAGTTGTTGATTTTCTACTGCTGTTTTGTCTTTGGATTATTTGCCAAGTATGCTTGGAGTTTGGCTTTGGCATTCTTTTGTGTTGTACAAGCTGAGACTGAAATAACAGAAAATAAAGACGTTCACACCAAATGTGCTTTTTAGGAGGAAATTTGTGTGATTAAAATGGTTTACAGTAAAACTAAGGATTTATGAGTAAGAGCCCAATCTTGCAAATACCTGAGTAGTTGAGGTGTGCTGATTGCCTTCAGTTCCCTTTAAAGTAATGCTCTAATTACTAATTAGGATCCTTTTCAAACAGGTGCCCCTCGCCTATGTCTGTGGGAGTGTGGGGGGGACGTCCGTGTGATCGCCCCAGTGGTTGGGTGGGGGTGCGTGCGTGCGTGCTTCCGTGCTCCACCCACCTCCACCAATCCCCCAAGCACGGAGCAACGGGTGCCAGTATTGGATGCTCTGTGCACGAAGATGTGTGGAGGTGGGTGGGAGTCTGTGGAATGGGCCGTCCATGCACCGCCCACCCACCATTGCCTCCACCCATCCCCCATGGACTGCGGAGGCACCACGGTCAATATGAAAATGGCTTGACTTTTGTGCTTCACAGAAACAAGACTTAAAGAAGGAAGCACAAATGCCTTTTCTGATACAATTTGAAAAGGTTTTTGTTTTTTGAGGATTCTCCCCTCCCCCTCGCCCCCCCAACATTTAGCATTTTTAGACAGAAATAGAAAATACGTTCTCAGTCAGTCTTTAAGTTCCCTATCAATTTGCATTATTATTGCAGGGGCAGTTCCCCCTTTCATCACCACTCACCAGCTATAAATAGTATACAGTTGTCTCCCTTTTTCCAGCCTGTGAAGGAAAAGGAAAATGTCTTCATTTTCTAAGCTATCCTTGTTATTTGTAAAAGAACCTGGTGGGGATGGAGTTGAAGAGAGAGAACTCATTGATGGTGTAACGTTGAAGAGACAGGTATAAACTACTCCATCTCCCAAAGGTTCAATGTATAGCTCTGACTGGTATGGGAATAAAAATGGGATGGGGGATGGAATACTTTCCCCGTACTTTGAATTGGGGATTGTCTCCATCTTAATTTTGGGATTATTCCTGCTCAGATGCAGAGAGAGAGAGACTGCAACCAGAGATCTCCCATACAGAGGCCCTTGAGAATGCTGCAGCGGATGTGTGGAGGTGCGTGCGTGCTCCCATACTACGCCCATCACCCACACACAGAACAATGGGCTCCAATGCCCGATGCTTCATGGGTGAAGGTGGGTGTGCGCCCTTGAGAATGGGCACACACCTACCTCCATCCACCGTGGCCGCACACCCATCCCCCCCACCCACTGCAATCCATTTAAAAATGGCCAGAGCCTTGGAGAATTTCCCCCAGGCTGGGACGCAGAAGGTTATAAACTTGATTTTTTGTTTTTCCCAACTCTGTTTCCTGTATACCTTACCCATTTCCCTTTTAACCAAAACCTTGCTCTGCTCACTGTGGTGTTAGAAGCTACTACTTAGTTTGATAAGCTGATAAGATGAAGATGAAGGGAAGAGTGAGGAACAGAAGCCATAAATCTTAGCTTTGGTTACCCCCAAAGCATACCTTTCAACATCTGAAAATCAGAAAAAGGTAGATTTAGATTGCAAGCTCTCAGGCAGAGGCCGTGTCTATCTTGTTTTCTGTAAAGCGCCAGGTACATCACTGGCGCTATATAAATGCTTATAATAATAATAATAATAATATATAATAATTAATAATTTACTCAGTATATGCACAGGGTGTGGAGAAATTAAATTGTACAGTACACATAGTATGAGACATGGAGGTAAAACACACTATCTGAAGAGCAGGCTAACTTGCAAAAAGGTAGAGGGACAGTGCAGCCAATTTTATACCTGAGGATGATTACAGAGTATATGAAAATTGACAGGAAGGGTTTTAACTGTTAACTTCAAAAAGGCATTTGACTCAGTATGACATGATGGGCTGTGGGCTCTTCTGAAGTCGTGAGCTAACCCTGTTGAATTCATAGTGAGTACAGGTAGGGTCGGCCTTATGTTCACATTGCATGCACAGGGTTGGAAGGGGCCCTGCAGTGAGGCCAGTCCTTATAGCCTCAGGACCAGAGCTCCTGAGGCCTCAAAATGGGCTGTTTCTGACTGTTTTTAGACAAGTGCCTTCCCACCCATCATGCATGTTGCAGGTCGGCATAAGGCACCAATGCAGCCCTGCAACATACGTGATGGGTTGGTAATGGCTGGGGAGACGCTTGTCTAAAAACACCCTCTGAGGGACCCTGCAACTCTCAGCCGGATGGCTGTTTCCTGTGGAGCCCTGCTCCCTCTCCTCACCTACTAGGGTAAGCAGGCAGGCAGGGCTCTGCAGGAAGAGGTTAAAGGGGCAGGGCTATGGAGGGCAGGTCCATGGGATCCCGCATTTAATTTTTGCCCTTGACTCTGTAAATTCTAAGGCCATATCACCTCAACACTGGACTACTGCAACACACTCTACACATGGGGCTACTCTTGGTGACAGTCCACAGACTGCAGCTGGTGCAGAGTGCAGCGGCCCGCCTCCTTACAGGGACAGTTCGACACGAGCACATTACACCAGTGCTCCATTTTCTGCACTGGCTGCCTATAGTCTTCTGGGCCCAATTCGGGGTGTTGCCTTTGACCTATAAAGCCCAAAACAGCCTGGGCCCCGCCTATCTGCAGGATCGCCTCACCCTCCGGCTCTTGGATCAGCTCTTGCAGTCAGCTGGGAGTGCCCTCTTCGAAGTTCCCTGGGTATTCCGGGTGGCAACAATGAAGGGTGTGTTCTCGGTGGCCACACCTTGGCTGTGGAACTCCGTCCCGTCGGAGGTCTGCCTGGCCCCAGGCCTCCCCTCTTTTCGATGACACTGTAAGACCTGGCTTTTCTGCCAGGCCTTTGGCGAGGGAAACTGGGGGAGGGGGGGGTTAGCTTTTCCTTTGAGTTCACTGTGTTTTATACTGTCATTTATTGTTCTTTATATTAGATATGTTTTATTATATATTTGTATGTTTTTAAATGTTGTAAGTTGCTCCGAGCTGCTGTGAAATAAAATAAATTAAATAAAATATAGGTTGTTTCCAGACAAGTGCATTACCCACCCATTATTCACTGGTTAACCATTGGTACCATTGGGGTTTTTACACAAGCATGGTGGGTAGGCGCTTCTCTGAAAACACCCACTGATTGTCAGCTCCTCAGTACCTGCTATTGTGTCTGTAAAATGTCATACTTACTGGAGATGTGTAAATTATAATAGTTTTGCTGTAAAGGCTTAGAAGTCAGGAAATCTTGATTCTATTCCTGACTTTACCACAGATTTTCTATGTGACTTCAGAAAAGTCACTTCCGTATCTCTGTGTCTATGGGTACCTTCAGACATGCAGCTTAACACCACTTTAACATTTCTTATGCATGTTGCAGGGCTGGATTGATGCCCTATGCAGCCCTGCAACATGCATAAGAAATATTAAAGCGGTGTTAAGGTGCACGTCTGAAATACACTTAGTTTCTTCATCTGAAAATGGCAGATAATTGTAATTATCTATCTCATGGAGGGTTATCAGGTTAAAGTAACATTTTCAAGGAATTTTAAGCACCTCTGGTAACCAGCATCTGTACAAAAGCAAAATATTACATTTACTCTCTCCAGAGTCTCTGCTGGGAAAGCCCTGACATTTTTATTTTTGTCTTCAGGTCCAAGATTATTATTTAGGTTCTCTAGTCAATTACCAAAGTCACAGCTCACTCTGTTAATGTGTATTAGTCATATGAAAGTTACAACTGAAAATTCAAAAAGTATCTGTTGTATGACAGATTATGGGAATCCAGGGGACATCTGTCCCACTCAACGAACAGGCCTTGGAACAGATGTCTCAAATTTCTTCAAATCCAGAACATGCTGTCTATTTTTAGTGATAAACGGAATTTTTCCTCCTTGTCACCGAGTACCAAAGTATTGTCGTTAATGCATAATATGTAAATTCTCAAAGCATCATTTTGCTCTTTAGTGAGTTTAGATATTACAAAACGGTTTAATTATAAAAACAGACAGACCTAGTCCTGGGACCTGTGCAGCTAGAAATAAATGTGCAATCAAAACTGCAATTACCTGCAGAATTTAGTGTAAACAGATCAGCAATCACATAACAAACACAGGCTAGTTTGCATTCTGATATGAATACAGTTAGATCCAAAGCAATTTTCCTTTATTTATCTTAGCTGCTCAGCATAAATAAAGCAAGGGCATTGAAGCAATTAGCATAATTAGAGTATCGTGGTCAGGCCCTGTGTGATTTCCAGAGACGTTTCACTTTAGAATTCTTTTTCCCATACAAGAGTTTCCCTGAGCCACTAAAATATCGCTTTGGGCATTTTTGTATTTCAAATTTGCAACTTGTCAGTTTGAAAAACCCTTGACACATGGATGTGAAAGCATCTCGCAGACAACTACAGAAGGTATACCCTCAGCTTTTCATTACTAAGAAACTGGGGAATTTCCTTTTTCAGCTCTTCCTCCTACTCTGTGTTTAACCCTAGAAATATCAGACATAATTATTTCAACTGCATGGAATAGATCTAAGGGTTAAAATCTACCTGTTCTGGGAAATGGAAAGTTCATATCACTACAATGGCTACACCCACAGTAAGAATTCTCAGTAGTTCTTCTGCTTTAGGGTTCAACATAACTGAACCGTAAAAGGGGTGCTCGGGGGATAAGATCATTGCAGAGAAGCTGAATGAATTCTTCACTTCGGTCTTCACTGCAGAGGATTTTGGGGAAATAAACACGCTGGAACTGTTCTTTTTAGGTGATGAATCGTAAGAGCTGTCATGGATCACCATGACTCTAGAAAAGGTTCTAGAGCAAATTGACAGATAAAATAGTAACAAATCACCGGGACCAGATGGTATACACCTCAGAGTTCTGTTATCGGCCGGTCTCTAACCTTCCCTTTTTAGGGAAGGTTATTGAATGGGCTGTGGCACAGCAGCTCCAGGAACATCTGGACCGCACCGGTTTCATTGATCCCTCCCAGTCTGGGTTTTGGCCTGGGTATGGTACGGAGACGGCCTTGGTGGCCTTGGTTGACTATCTCTGTTTGGCATTGGACCAGGGTCGTCAGACCTTACTTGTCCTGCTAGACCTTTCATCTGCATTCAACACAGTTGATCATGAGGTGTTGGTGACTCGCCTGCAGGACCATGCCAGGATTGGTGGGACAGTCTTGGACTGGTTTCATTCGTTCCTGGCCAGGAGAGCTCACCGGGTGGTCTTGGGGGAGTGTACATCTTTCCCCCGGGCCCTCACGTCTGGAGTCCCGCAGGGTGTCATTCTGTCCCCCCTCTTGTTTAACATCTATATGCAGCCGTTAGGGGAGATCGTGAGAGGGTTTCAGAGCATGCAGTGTCATCAGTATGCTGATGACACTCAGCTCTACCTCTCCTTTTCCATCGACCCAGGCCATGCAGTCTCCTTATTTTCCCAGTGCCTGTCAGCTGTGGGGGCTTGGATGAGGTCGAGCCATCTGCAATTGAATCCTGACAAGA
>QEPC01008443.1:3202383-3220346 GCA_003113815.1 Sphenodon punctatus | reverse complement strand
AATTTATTTTAATTTATTTCATTGGTTTCAATGGGGACACAGCGCCCCATTGAAACCAATGCAATAAATCCGGTACCGGTATACCGGATTTAAACCGGGAATCCGGTTTTCGGGAAACCGGTAACCGGTAAATCCGGTAGCCGGTATTGGGCCCGGGGTCCCACCCCTAGTATTCATTAATTATCTGGAAAGGGGAGTAAGAAGTGAGGTGATCAAATTTGCAGATGGCACAAAGTTATTCAAGGTAGTTAAAACACAAGTGGACTGTGAAGAATTGCAAGAGGATCTTGTGAGACTGGGCATCTAAATGGCAGATGAAATTTAATGTGGACAACGGCAAAGTGATGCACGTACGGAAAAACAATCCAAACTTTATGTACACAATGCTGGGTTCCAAATAAGGAGTTCCATTAGGGAAAAGACCATGGAGTCATTGTGGACAATACATTAAAACCCTCAGCTCAGTGTGCGTCGGCCATAAAAAAAGCAAACAGAATGTTAGGAATTATTCATAAAGGGATAGAGAATAAAACTGAAAGTATCATAATGTCTCTATATAAATGTATGATGTGACTGCACCTTTAATATTGTGTGCTGTTCTGGTCACCCCATCTCAAAAAAGGTATAGTAGAAGCAAAAAAGCTACAGAGAAGGGCAACAAAAATTATAGGGAATATGGAATGGCCCCCTTATGAAGAGAGGCTGGATAAGTTGGGGCTATTCAGCTTGGAGAAGAGATGACTGAGAGGGGGTATGATAGAAGTTTATAAAATCATGAGTGGTGTGGAACAAGTTGGTTTTTTACCCTCTCAAATAATACTAGAACGAGGAGACACTCCATGAAACTAACAGGTAGCAGATACAAAACAATTAAAAGTATTTGTACAATTAAATTGTGGATTTTGTTGCCAGAAGATGTTGTCAAGGCCAGTACTATAGCTGGGTTTAAGAAAGGATTGGATACATTTCTGGAGGATATGTCCATTAGCAGCTATTAGCCAGGTCGGTTTGGGGAATGTAACCTCTTAGGGCGCTTTTAAATGATCCCGCTCACAAGTGGGATCGTTCATTCTGCCGCATCTCCCCCCCGCCTTCCTCTTTACGACGCGTCTGATGTTCAGAAGAGCATCAGACCCGTCGCAAAGACTACATGCGCATCCTTCTGCACATGCACACTCTAGAAAGGGGACCCAGAAGTGCGGGTTAAATCCGGCACATCGGCGATCCGCGTTGGAGGGGGAAGGATCGCCGGGCCGGTCTAACGCGGGGAAGACCCGGCTTCAAAGCAGGTCAGACTTTTAAACGAGCACAAAGAAAGGCGGTTGATCAAAGGATCAGCTGCGTTTCTTGTCTCGTTTAAAAGCGCCCTTACTGTTGAGAGCTAGGAGTGAACAACAGGGAATGGATTGCCCCCATTGTGACCTGTTGGGTGGGTACTTCTTCCAAGCAACTGAGATTGGTTTCTGTCAGAGACAGGTGCTGGGCTCAGTGGACTATTGGTCTGACCCAGTATGGCACTTAGCTAACATGAGAACATATCATCAATGGAAACACTATTTTACATTGGATACAGCCATTTTTATCACAACCTCCCAGAGAGTCAGAATAAAATTCTTCATAAATGCTTTAGACATTTGAGTTTAAGAGTATAATCCTTAAACAGTTTTGCACCAGCATCAGTCACACTGAAAAAAATGGAACTCACTAGTACAAAGAGCTTGCACCAGAACCAAACAACTCAAGGATTGCATTGCAAGTCCCATTTTCAAGAGTGATTTACAAGCCTCATTCCCATTGGAGTAGTGCCTCATCCATTTTTGAACCTGGGTCTTAATTGCTTTTGAAATTTTTTCTTCAGTCTGTACTCTGACATCCTCCATCATTGTTGTAGACAACTGCAAATGTATTGCTGGAGATTTTCAGTTTGGCTAAGTAGAAAAGAGCAATTGTATGTTCCTTTCTGGTGGATATATTGTAGAAGGATGCTAGCTAAATGACCATTTGCTACCTAGACACTGGTTGGTATAAGGATATTAGTTGTGAATTGCTTGTCTTCTGCCATCACTGTAGCCAGCTGTAAAGACAGGGCCGGACACAGGGCCAGGCAACCTAGGCAGTTACTTAGGGTGACAGATTTGGAGAGGCAGCCCCTGCTACCCACTGCCGGCCTGTCTGTCACACCTGCCTGCACAACTGAGCCAGAATTGGCTCAGCTGTGCAGGTGGCACAGCTGCGGTGGCCAGCTTCCATGTGAGCACCTCAGGCATGTGCACACAAACCCCTGCCACATTTGACAGCAGCCATTGTGCTCATGCCTGAGGTGTGCACAGGGAAGCCAGCCACCACACTGTGGGCCACCCAACCCAATCTTTCCCTGGCCCTCCTGTTCACTTGTTCCCTGGTCAACCCAAGCAGTTCCCCCAGGCGCCAGTTCGCTCACTCCTTGGCCTTCCCCCAACCCACTTACTCAGCCCCTACCCCATCCCCTACCCCAGACAGCAGGAGACAGAGGTGGTGCCAGGCTGGGTTAGCTGAGGATGTCTACCATTTTGGGTGAGTATGATTTTTTCATTATTATTATTATTTTATATTTTTAAATATAAAATTGTTGTTTACTTTATTCCCCTGTGCCCAAGGGAGGAGCCTGATTGGCTTGGGGAGGGGCCACGGCTGCGGGCATGACTTTGGGTCGTAGCTTCGGGGAGGGGAGCTGCAGCCTCAGAAGTGCCTAGAGCAGCAAGTTCTGAGTGAGAATCGAAATAATGGGGGTTTAGATGGACGGGAGCCTACTATTTATTTTAATTTTATTTATTTAATATATTTATTAAACAGCTCGGTGTAGCTAACACATCTCAATAAAACAATATTTAAAATATTTAAAACATCATAAAAATCTCAACAATTAAAACAGGGAAAGACAAGATTATAACAAAAAAATAAGGAAGAGTAGGGGGATAAAAACCCACTAACCCACCCTCCCCCCCTCCCCAAAGACCTGGGCGAACAGCAAGGTTTTACAAGCTCGCCGGAATGTTAAGAGGCTTGGAGCCAGGCAAGCTTCCTCTGGGAGGGAATTCCAAAGATGCGGCCCGGCCCCCGAAAATGCCCTCTCCATTGTGCCCCCCCCCCCCGCTTAACATGGGGAAACTCCAAGAAGGCACCCCTGGCAGACCGAAAGAGACGCTCTGGGGCGCAGAGGGCGAGACGATCCCTGAGGTATGAGGGGCTGAGACCATGAACGGCCATATAGATTAATACTAATACCTTGAACCTGGCTTGGCACGCTATTGAAAACCAGTGCAGAGCCCGTAGCACAGGTGTCATGTGGTCCTGGCGACCCATCCCCGAAAGGAGGCAGACCGCCGCATTCTGCACTAGCTGCAGCCTCCGAACCAGGAACAAGGGCAGCCCCACGTAGAGCGCGTTGCAGTAGTCCAGTCTCGAGGTGACGAAGGCATGGACAAGGGAGGCCAGTGCCGGGCCAGAGACATATGGACGCAACCTCCGCACCGGATACAACTGGTGGAAGGCAGCCTTCACCACCCCCTCTACCTGTTGCTCCAGGCAGGGATCCGCGTCCAGCACCACCCCCAGACTCCGGACCTGTTGAACTACAGGAGGGTGAACCCCCCCAATCAGGGGGCTGACACCTCCCTCGCTCTCCCCACCACCATCACCTCTGTCTTATCAGGGTTGAGCTTCAGTCTGCTCTGCCACATCCATTCCACCTCCAAACACTGGGATAGCAACGAGACAGCAGGGTCTGGGTCAGTTGAAAAAGAGATCTCCCCCAAGGGCTGCATATAGACATTAAATAATAACGGAGACAGAATAGAACCCTGCGGAATGCCGCAGAACAAAGCGCAGGGGCAAGATGTTTCAGCTCCCAGCACTACCCGCTGGCTTCTCCCTGAGAGGAATGAGCAGAACCATTCAAGAAAGGTCCCGTCCAGCCCCCCCCAGGTCACGCAGCCGTCTCAACAACAGCCCATGGTCCACGGTGTCAAAAGCAGCCGAGAGATCTAGCAGGACAAGAAATGTCGAACGTCCTGCGTCCATTTCTCGGCGGAGATCATCGACCAAGGCCACCAACGCCGTCTCGGTGCCATAGCCGGGGTGGAACACAGATTGAAAAGGGTCCAGGAAACCAATGCTGTCTAGATGCGCCTGGAGCTGGATCGCCACCGCCCATTCAATAACTTTCCCCAAAAAGGGGAGGTTAGAGACAGGTCGGTAGCTGGTGAGTGCGTCCACATCCAACAATGGTTTCTTCAGCAGGGGGCACACCACAGCCTCCTTGAGGCTGGGCGACAACCTCCCCTGCTGCAAGGCCGCATTAACCACCCTCACCAGCACTGTCCCCAACGTCTCCCTGGAGGCTTTCACCAGCCAGGACGGGCATGGATCAAGTTCACAACAGGTGGCTCTCACACACCCCAAGACATCCACTGCATCGGCCAGCGTCACTTCCTGAAACTCCCCCCACAAAGATGGACCAAACAGGGCCTCCATCCCCTCACGCTCTCTACCTACTGCCTCTAATCCAGCGTCGAAGTAGCTCTGAATCCAAGTGACCTTGTCTGCGAAGTAAGTGACAAACTCCTCACAACGGACCTGGGACAAGTCCCCATCCAGGCGGAGGGAGGCCGGACTGGCCAGCCCCCACACCACCCGAAACAGCTCCGCCAGGCGTGACTTCGCAGACACTATGAGGACAGCAAGGAACTCCTTCCTTGCTGTCATCACAGCCTCAACACAGGACTGCAAATGGGCCCTATGCAGAAGTCAGTCGGAGTCAGAACCCAGAACTAGAACCCAGAGGTGCTACCCTCATGGCCACCGCATCATATGGACTGGCAGTGTCCATGGGCCACCACCCTCCTACACAGCCCCCCTCCTGTATACCATAAAGTTGCAGGCACTCACCCAATGCTCTAGCCTCGTGCCTGCAACTCCATGGTACTGCACCATGGGTCCCTCCAACAGACAGGCAGCAGTAGCATCACATTTGACCATTGCCCCATGTTTGGCCGGCCTGCTCCATTTGGTGTGCTCCTGGATCTTCCAGAACGCCACCGGCAGAGCTGATCCAGTCCAGGTTGAACATCTAGCAAGTTCCCTTTAGATGGACCAGTCAACCCAGGAATGATGGGGAAACCCCCAGAGCTGCCATCCATCTGTTTACATGGAATGTTGCAGAGGAATGTTTTGCCTTCACCACTTCTCTTCATTAGTGAATATTTAAACTCAGTAGGACTAAAAAGTAGAGAAATTACAGTTGTTTCTGTTTGCTTTCACCATTAAAAAATAAAAGGGTATCCATTGTTTTCAGTAGGATATGGTGAAGTTTAGAGGAAAGTTGTAACATAAAGGACTTCAAGAGCTTGGGTTGGCAATTGGGTATTTAATCCTAATTTTTGAAGGCTTTTTGATTATTTAAATTATGTTTCTTGTAATTTTTAAATTGTCTTTGTCAGTGCTTTTTTAGGGGAAATTCTGACCCGATTGATCATAATCCTCTCCAGAGTAATAAAAGATAGTGAAAATGTATTATTACAGTATAATAATAGTGAAAGTGATAACTGATAAAGAATATTTTCTGTGCACTAGAGAGTGAGACTATTCTGAGGAAAAAATAGTTCATGCAGAAAAAACTGTAGTAATGGCAGGAATAGTATCATCATTTCAGTAATTCTTTAAGAAATTAATTACAATATGAAATTGTCCTTTGAACATGGATGGACCTGAATTGTTGACTTTTCCCAGATATGAAAGTGTTCTCACAAGTCCATTGCTTTTATGTCCTTGGTATGCCTATAAATGATATCTTTATTTATTTATTATTTTATTTCTAGATTTATACGCCGCCACTCCTGAGAACATCTCGGCTTCAACATTTATTTATTTATTTATTTATTCAATTTGTATCCCGCCCCTCCTGCGAACAGCTCGGGGCGGCTAACAAGTTAGTTATAAAACAATTAAAAATTTAAACAATATAATAAAACAATCCATAAAAACACTACAATAAAACAGGCTGGGATAATACATAAATAAATAAGGGTGGGGGAAGAAAAAACACCCCCTCCCCCACCCCTCCCCAAAGGCCTGGGTGAACAGCCAGGTCTTACAGATTCGCCAAAATGTCAAAAGGCTTGGGGCCAGGTGAGCTTCCTCCGGGAGGGAATTCCAGAGGCGCGGCCCGGCTACCGAGAATGCCCTCTCCATTGCGGCCCCCCGCTTAACGCGGGGGACCTCCAAGAAGGCACCCCCGACGGACCGAAGGAGCCGCTCTGGGGCACGGAGGGCGAGGCGGTCCCTGAGGTATGAGGGGCCCAGACCGTGAAGGGCCTTGTATATTAATGCCAATACCTTGAACCTGTCTCAGCACGCTATCGGCAGCCGGTGCAGAGTCCGGAGCACAGGTGTTATATGCTCCCGACGGCCCGTCCCTGACAGGAGGCGGGCTGCCGCATTCTGCATTAGCTGCAGCCTCCTAACCAGGAACAAGGGCAGCCCCACGTAGAGCGCATTGCAGTAGTCCAGCCTCGAGGTGACGAAGGCAAGGATGAGGGAGGCCAGGTCTGGGCCGGAGACGAACAGACGCAGCTCCGCACCAGATATAACTGGCGAAAGGCGGCTTTCGCCACTGCCTCCACCTGCCGCTCCAGGCGGAGGTCCGCATCCAAAATCACCCCCAGACTCCAAACCTGCCGAGCTATGGGAGGGCGAACCCCCCCAACATTGTGCGGTTGCCAGGCTATTTAAGCTGACCCCGAGCCCACCCCTCGAAGGCCATAGACAATGGTGTCATGGCCCTGCCTTGAACCCCTAGCCTTGGGTCCTGGTTGGGAGGCTCCTCGCGGCCTGTGCTAGCTATTGTCAGGCTGTTCCAGGGAACAGCTCTTTCCCCCTCCTGGACTTTTCCTCCTCTTGCCTACTCAGGTTCTGCTGTACACCTGGGGAGGGGCGTGGCTGCACCTGCCTGATTGGCTCCCAGAATTGCCTCTGCCTCTGGCTCCCTTCGCCCCTGGCTCCCCTCGTTGCCTCTGCCTGTGGCTCCCCTCGTTGCCTCTGCCTGTGGCTCCCCTCGCCTCTGGCTCCCCTTGTTGCCCCTCGCCTCTGGCTCCTCCTGTTGCCTCAGCGTGCCTCCCGCTTCCCCTGTGTTGATCCCTTCATCCCTGTTTCCAGTTCCCGGTCCTGTGTGTCTCGTCCCTATCCCTCCACCTCGATGATGAGTCGTATGCCTTCCTAGACCAGCTTGGCTCTTACTTATGCGGAGTGCTTTATCTCCTGGATATCAGAGAGCGGCTGAGAGGTTCCCATGCTAATCCCGTGTTTCCCCTTTTGCCTTCCCTCCTTATCCTTCCCTCTGTCCTTTCCCTAGGCTCCGACCCCGGAGCCTGACAAATGGACTCAGGTGATCAGGGAGGAGGGGTAGACAGGCACCTGGCCATGCCCCTGCGCCTCCAAGCCGATAGGGATTCTGTGGCTGGCCCCCGCAAAGGTACCACCTACTGATGGGCGGGAGCGTTCCTTCTGTAGGAAGAGCATGGAGAAGAACGCTTTGGTCAGTAGAGTTTACTCAACCCCAAATGTTATTGTATAATTAGTATAGACTGTGTCCTTTATTTATGACATGATGACTTCGCAGTAGTAAAATAGACACTTTAACTTGTAATTCCAAGTTTCTAGGGAATTTCTCTTCAGCATCACTTCTCTGATGCTGGCAACTTATGAAGAATTTAGGAGCACGTTTTCTCACTGGGCTAAGCTGCCATGATCGTATTATGCCCACCCTCTGCTTATCTACATTGGCTGCCTATAAAGTGAAAGATTGATTTTAAGTTGGACCTGCTGTTTTTAAATCTCTTAATAATGTAAGTTCTAGCTGTGCTTGAAACCTCCTTGCTTGACCCACATCCTTATAGGCATTTTGGGTTTGATACTACTTTTCTTTTAAGGAATCCATCCTCACACATTACTTTGGCAGGTGCCATGTGCTTTTGTGACCAGATGTCTTGTTTATCTTTTATAGCTTCAACTGATAGTTTCAATTCAAATTCTTCCTCAATTAGGTTAATGTGGTGCATATTTCATACCTATTTCATTTATTGCGTGTAGACTAATCTCTTGATCATAAGAGTAGCTTCTCAATTTATCATTCTCTTTATTACAAATTTTACATATGTCCAACAATCTCTGGCATCTCAGCTTGCTTGGTAAATATATTTGAGTTGTTGAAGCATGTAGGATGATGCATTGAGTATGAAGTCGACAATGTTTGTGTTTTTCTATTAAATTGGTCTAACTTAGGATCCAAGTCTACATCTGTTCAAGGTGATGGTTCAGCTCTCATTGACTTTAATTGATGGAGGAGTTTACCCTCAGTTTGCATCCAGCTGTGCTTCTGGGGAGAGGTCTGCTGCAACACCTGGGGCCTGCCAGCCTCCCCCTACCCTTTGCAGGACTATAAAAGCCTTGCTGCCTGCAAGCTACTGCCTGCAGTGGCTGCCATGAGCCGCTTGGGGACAGGGGGAGCGGCATGGGTAGTGGGGATGAATGGGTTGGAATGTTGTGGGCGGAGGGAGTGTTATGGTCCTCCTGTGAGAGGGAGAGCTTGGCATGTGTGCAGAGGGTAGGGGTGTGCTATAGCCCCCTCCCAGAGGGTAAGTAGGTGGCGCCTTTGTGTTATATATTTAACACTGATTTGCCGTGTCTGCCTCTTAATATCAGTATTCTTCAACTTAAGTGTTTGATGTCTGTTCAGGTAGTAATATGAAGTTTCTTGTGATAAAGACAGTATTTCAATTTGATCTAGCAATTTTGTATTTGTTACGTTATCTTAGGTTTCTTTCTGTAGTCGTATGTAATGCTGCACACTTCTCTGCACCAAATGTCAAACGTAAACTGTCACTAAACTCTTTTGTGATGTCAAGTATACCTTACACTTGATTATCTTTAGCACCATAAAGTATAATATCATCCATGTAGAACAGGTTGGCTATTTTGTGGTCTTGGAGCTTGAGTTGATACTCATATTTGGACTTATTAAGCCTGTTACAGTGCAGGATTGATGTGATCCGTATCTGTAGTGGACTGAAGCTATCTCCTTGTACAATACCTCTTCTGGTGTTAATGGCTTGTGTCTGCTATACGCGGTGCTTCCAAGATTTAAATAAAGAGCTATTTGTCATGATGACATGCAAACCTAAGAATTCTATTACACCTGAATTTGTTTTGTAAATGTCTAAAAGTTTAATAAGTGTTGTATGAAGTATAGAATTGAATGCTTTTTAGAATCAACGCATGCAATGGATACATTAAATCTTTTATAACATGCTTGTGAAGCGATTGCGTTGTCAATAATTAAGTGTTGTTTCATTCCTCTGGATCCCTGACGGCATCCATTCTGTTCAAGCTGTTAATACTCAGTTGTTCTTAAGGTGGTCATTAATCTTTGTAGTTATTATTTCTGTCAATACTCTATACATTGTGAGTAGACAAGTGATTGGTCAATAGTTTTGGGGTTTGTCGGCATCACTATACTTGAACTTCTTATATGTTGTTATGTGTCATGTTAGGAATCCCAGGGTGAAAACAGACATGACGCTAACCACCGTTTAACCACCCTTGGTGGTTATTTATTCATGTTGCAGGGCTGTATTGGTGCCCTATGCAGCCCTACAACATGCATAAATGACCACCAAGGGTGGTTAAACGGTGGTTAGCGTCATGTCTTTTTCCACCCACCATCTCAATTCTGGCTTGCATATTATTTCCTGATAGAGTTCTGCCATTCTCTTACATGTTGAAGTGAAATTCTTAAGACAGTGATTTTGGTCCTTTTTTGGTCCTGGTACTTTCCAGTTTTTGTCTCAACAGTTGTTTCAGTAACATTGCACATTTCTGGGATAGCTCTGTATTCTCTTCAACTAGTAAACATTCTGCATTAGTTTAATGCTCAGCTGGTCTTTAACCACAAATTATAGCTTGTAGTTCATCTTTTTGAATATTGTTATTGGTATTCACTGTATTGGTAGCACCCTGATTAGCTTTTCAGTAGGATTACTTTTGAAAAGATTTCTTGCTTGTATTGCTTTTTGACTGTTTTGCATGTATATATATGTTTGATTTAAGTAATCTATATGCTCATCTTACTAAGTTGCAATTGTTGAATTTGTTCATTTTTGTTAATTTTCTCCTAATTAATTTCTATTCTTTATTAGCTTGTCCTTGTAACGGACTAATATGCTAATATGTTTGTTAGCCTATAAGCGGTCTAATTTCTTTTAAAAAATATTATAGTCTATCTAAATTTTCCATTTTGAGGTCAATATCCTCCCTTTTATTATCTACTTTATTTGTTATATGCTGGGGAAATTTGCATGTTACAAGAGATACTACTGCACAGTATATGATTGAATGTAACCCAGTTACGTTTTAATGTTTTTCAATATATTTAGGGAGTATTTTGTTCATGTGATTTGTGATACTGATTGTATACATATTACCTGGTAGTTGAGAAATATTGGTCATAACTGTAGGCTCATTTCCACTGTATTTAATCAATATTGCTTTCATGTGCTGCTGTAATATTTCAATACCTCCATTCATTATTTCAATTATATCACGGTTCTGATACGTTGCATCTGGGTTAGGCATGTCTTGGTTATTTATGTTTTCATCTTCGGCTCTGGTTTAATTAAATCCTTGATCCTGTTCTGGGATCAGTTTTAACTTCCAAGGTTCTGCGCCCCATATGACAGAAACTTACTTGTTGTTGCTGTTATTGACTGTCAGTTTCTGTTGGCGGCACTATATCAAGTGAGTTTCCAGATCCAAGCCCCATGCACTTCTGACAAGAACAGAGAACTTCCGTACAATCTCCAAAAGTACTTCCTTCAGTATTTTATATATATAATTGAGACTTCAAGCGTAGTTTCAGGAACAAACTCTTTATAAACTAAACCATTCACTGAAAATATAATGAGAAGAAATATAATGTCTTCAACATGTCAACATGCCACAACAAATTCTTGATATTTTCAATATTATCAATATTCTCATCCAGCGGCATGGCAATATTTTTAAATTTAATGTTCATATTCTGCTTATCCACAATCACTATATTGGGACAATTATGAGCAACAAGCCTTTCTATGACTACTGCCAATGTCACAATGGATTTTCTAGCTCTCATTTTTCATGACTGACTGCACTGAATAACTGCAATACTGTTGTTTTTAAGTGCCAACTGACAGCCTATCAACCAATTTTTCATGAGTGATATTAGCAGCTGTGTTATGCCTCTCAATGTACTCCTTGGATGTGAACATTGAACATCGAGTTATTAGATGTTGACCAGATTCTACAGTAAAACAGCAAAACCGTCTTTAGTTTATGTATATGTCTCTTTTAAACCTTTTCATTAACCAGCTGATCATGAACAACATAAAGAGAATCCTCCATGTCTGCAAAAGTAGTCTCATACATGACTACACATCATATAGCATTGGGTGGTATCTAAAGTGGAACTGAGTGCAGAACTGAGCTTTCCATGTAATGGTTTCCGGCTCCATTCTTGGATACAATTTTCCACTGATTTTGTTTCTTCATCATATCTGCAGCTAAATTCAATGGTGTATCCTTATTATCAGTTTTAAGTTTTGAACAATGGCTCACTGGGATATTAAATAGTAAGTAAATAGCCTTGGAAGTTTTTAATATGTCCTTTAATATGTTCATTGTGTAACAGGCCCCTTTCACTTAATTTCCTTGAAATATAGAGCCTAGGCCACAGAGCTATGGAAATGATGCATTCAGTACTGAATCAATGTTTTGCGTATCATTTGATCAAGTGCTCCCAAGTCACCTGTGACTAACGCAGCATCCCAAATGTATACATTGAATTGTATAACCTACCAGTTTATGTAACCATTATATTATTCTTAAAGCGAGTTATGTCTAAACAAGTCATTACTTACATCATGGGATGTGATCCTCTGAGAGGCTAGTGCATGCTAGCAGTTAGTGCAGCCGTGAGTCCCATTCATTTCATAAGACACATGCCCACATTAATTGCTACTAGTGCACTATTCACTTGCAGGATCATGTCTCCGGTTGTTAGTAAGCACCTGGTTATTCATCATTATCATCATCAGTAGCAAGTGAAATTTGACCCATACGGGTCGTAAATAAAAATCTAATCTAATCAGTACAGTAAGTGTTATTGTTGCTATTATTGTTACCATTGTTGACATTTTCATTGTTATAGCTATTCTTACTATTATTGTTATAAGCTTATTATTGATGTCAATGCTAGTGCATCTCATGGAATGAGTGTGACGATGCAATAAATACTCTGTGTAAATATAATGTTTTTGCCTGCTTTAAAGTCTTTTAAAATTAAATTTATCTCATGCTCTAATTTATTCCCATTTTTTTTTCTAAATCTCAATTGGCTGATTAAAATGTGTTCTATTTAAATAAAATATCTGCAATTTCTTTAATCCAACAAAGAAACCATTCAGTGAGATCATTACACTTTTATTTCATGTTGGTCTTTACCATAGTCTGTTCCAAAATGGATTTCATATGGCATAGTGTGAGGCTCTGCTGGTCAGTATTTTCCTAATTAATCGTAATAATTGCAAATATGCTACCGTGTCAATTAATTACACCAACAGAACAACGTGGAGAAACAGAAAATGTTCCATACCATTCATGTTCTGTGCAGATTAGGCAAGGACTATTTTCTGGCAATAGATCCAGCCTGATTGCTGCAACAGCAGGGATGTAAATATCCATAGTGCTATTAACATGGGCTTTGTAGTGTGGACAGCTTCTGCTCAATGGCCAGAACAGATGGATGTGCTTCTGAAATTACATTATATTATATTAACCTATCAGTATATACTACTACTGGTTCATTATCTTTAGAAGGCAGGTATCACAGACACATAGTTCAAATCCATTGCAGGGGCACAAGTAAATTTAGTCCTGGATTTACCTTAA
The DNA here is from genome assembly GCA_003113815.1 of Sphenodon punctatus. Taxonomy (NCBI): domain Eukaryota; kingdom Metazoa; phylum Chordata; class Lepidosauria; order Sphenodontia; family Sphenodontidae; genus Sphenodon; species Sphenodon punctatus. Next base: position 3,207,329 of record QEPC01008443.1, on the reverse strand, counting down.
TTTTAATTTACCCATCACTTGTGAAAAATCAAATGCTGGCTACAGATTTGTATTATGGTCCAAAAAGCATAGGAACATACTGGACCTGTTCCTACTGTAATTTATGCCACTTTTACTATGGTAGAATGACATTTACTTGAATGGAGCTTCACCTGATTTATACAGGTGTACATGAAAGCAGAATCTGTACCCTTTCAACTGTTTATATCCTTGGAATGATAAATTACCTACCATGGATTACACTTAAACTATGGACAAAAATAATTTGCATATCTAAAATGAATAAACTTCTTCAGAGTGTGAATGGAAGGAAACTCATTAGTAAGGTAGAATATACCAGTAACACATTGAAAACGGTATAAACATTTAACTAATAATGGATTATTGGAAGGAAGGCACCGCTGTGTATTATACAGACAACAAATCCTTAGATATTTTTATAGTTCTTTATGTTTCTAGCCATACACTACATATATGGGAAATATATAGCAAAATACAAAATCTGTGAGCATAAACCAGAAATAGTTATATTAGGACCTAAATGTTTAGCTGGTGGTTCAGCTATTCAATTAAGTATCAGTACAAATTCAATGTCTATTGATGGTTTTATACCACAGGTTTTTACAGTTAACCACATTCCAATGCACTATAAAACAATAAGAAAGAGGTCTTGTCACTATTATCTCATCAGTAACATACCATATAGTTTCTGGGTATGGATTTTAGTACTAAACTAACCAGACCTGTAACTAAGAGTGAGTATGTGGGCAAAGACCCCCTTATAAATATTCTGCCAACCCCGTTGTAGAAACAAGGTGTGCTCCAAGGTTTCCACCTCCGTTTCTTGGTCTGAAGAAATTGCTCCCTTTGTCATGCATTCTGCACTCCCTTTCCACCCAGGGTGCCAATGTCTTAGCTATGGGCCTGGTACTAACTGATCTAACATGGCATTACCATAAGTGAGAAAGCTGTACTTGGGAATGACAAGCTAAGACTGAACTAACACATTGAAGAAATTTGGGCAATACCATTCACACACCCTAGAAAATATTACTCTGTTCTTGTAAAATACTGCATTCAAAGACACACACACACACACAATCTCTATGAGCCAGAGATAAGTGTCAGACTACCTAAAGTAGTTTGGCAGATGGAAGAAAAACTCCATCATGCGTAGGGAAATGCCTCCCTCCCCATTCCCACTTCATGTCAAACACTGATAAATAGCAGTCTTCAAACATCTCAAGGGCCGCCACCAAGAAGATGGCAAAGGAACTATTCTGCGTCACCACAGAGGGCAGGACTAGAAATAATGGGCTCAAGTTACAGGAAGGTAGACGTTGGTTAAATACCAGGGAAAACTTCCTGACAGTAAGAGCTGTGCAGCAGTGAAAGAAGTTGCCTAGAAAGGCTGTAAGCTTTCCATCACTGGAAGTTTTCAAAAAGAAGATTGGCATCCGTCAGGCTTGCTGTAGCTGTAGTCATCTTGCATCCAAGCAGGGGGTTGGACTAGATGACCCTTCAGGTCAATTCCAGTTCTAAGTGTAAGGCCACAAGCGACGTTAACCCACATTGGACAACCTTACTCCACATTAGTTTGCGATACATCAGGTCGGCGCTGCCAGATGTTTGCCCACTTCAGCCCCACGGTGGGTGGCAGACTGGTATGTGATGCATCTGCCGAAGAAGGCCGGTGATGCATTGCCGGCTACTGTTGCCCCACCTGGGTCAATGTGGGGTAACAGTGTCACGGGTGGGAGGTCCGCACCTGACTTTACCGGGTTTGAGTGACTCAGTTTCCCTCACTTACAGCCCACTTGAATCAGTTTTCTCTCTAGCTGATTCAATTCTGCAGCAGGGACAACCACTTTGTCACCCAAGGGCCCGATCCTTCCCATTTACAGACTCTTTCTCTCTGGGGTCCGAGAGCTTGTAAGCTCAAGTTGCTCACTTGTGTTTCCAATGTTAGACACAGACACTTCTTCATAAAGATGAGAAGTTAGTTTGTTGATTACATAAACAAGATAGTTGATACAGAGCGGTTACTAGAAATCAAAGGTAAATATAACGCATTCCTAATCAATACTGGTTGAGTTCCTAAATAAGACTCTTACCCTACAAATGTCCATAAGAATCAGTGTGTACACAGCCAGTTTGGTGGTGATGATGGGCTCCAGTTCTTAAGGTCAGAAATCAAAGTCCTGGTCTCAGTGCATGTCTTGGCTCAGCCCTCCTGGCTGTGAGATGTTGAGTGAGTTCCCAATTGTCACTGTCCTCCTATATGGTACAACTCCTTATATCCTTAGGAGGAAACTCCTAGTATTTTCTCAAGGCTTCTAGAATTCCTTTTGTTCTCCCTATCTTTTCTGTGTCTCCTTGCACGTAGGCAATGTCTGCCTGTATTTGCATTTAAATGTCTCTACCTATCAGTCTGGGCGAATCCACAATCTTTTTAATCTCTTTCCATTTCCTGGAGTTTCGTCAGTGTTCCAGTGCATGACTCAAGTTCTACAGGTCTCAGTTGTAACATTACATACATGTTGAACCTTTTGCTTTACATATTTACTAGGCTTGTAGCCTACGTGTAGGCCAGTATCACGCGTGTGTGACCCTATGTTCCTTCGTGACAAACAGGCCTCCTCCTGTTAGGCCAGTCCCATGCAGCCCTGCCCAGTGGTGAAGTCTGCTGACACCATAGAGCCGCAGGTGTAGTTCACCATTCCTGTACATCCACATCACAGCAGGTGGTGGGTGGGGCGCAGCTGGGTGTCTGCTGGTTACTTGGCTTCCTCTCCGCCGACTCCTCCCTTGACCACCTATCGCTGGCTCATAGAGATTTTTTGTGTGTGTTGTCTTTGAATGCAGTATTTTACAAGAACAGAGTAATATTTTCTAGGGTGTGTGAATGGTATTGCCTCGGCTTGCATACTCGGCCCATATTAAGGCATGGCGGGACTTGTGATGGCGGCCTGGTTTCCCCATGGGGTGTGTGTGTGGAAGATCATGTGGCCTGCTCTTCCCACCAGCCCAAAATGTGGTGACTGTATTCACCATGTCTCATGTGGCTTTGCCCTAATGGTAAGTTATATGAGATGGATATCTACATTGAGCAACCTTACCCCACATTAGCCCACGATGCAACTACCTGTCAGACTGGCATCACTGGTGATACATCGGGGGCTATAAAAAAAAAAAACTCAGGTGGTAGGGTCCATGCTTTGCATGTGTCCCAAATTCAGTCCCCAGCATATCTGATTCAGGATCTCTGGTAGCACGCTTAAATGTGAGGCCTCTGCCGGGGATCCTGGAAGGGGGCTCTGGTAGCACGCCTGGGTGAGGTCTCTGCTGTAGTCCCTGGAAAGCTGAATTTGAAACCTTGCTGCCATGTCAGGTTGTGACAATACTGGGCTAAGATTAGAGCTGAAACTCGGTCCTTGGAAAACTTTGGAATCCACTGGGGATTCTAGTCCTCGGTTCCGAATTTACGAAGTCTGAAGTTCCAAGTACCAAGGCTGGTCCCTGGAAAACTTGGGAAAACTTCTGAAGCCTTCATTGAGTGATGGCGCCATTGCACGTGTGACTGGAGTGATCCAGACAGTTGATCTCCTAGCTTCTCTGAGCTAGGAAACGAAACTTAGTGCCATATTTAGTGGGAGGGGGGTATGGGAGGGGACAGTTGGGTGATGGATAAGCCAGGTGGCAAGTTCTGATTGACTGCAGGGGCATAAATAAAAGTGGTTGCACAACCATTTTCCATTCTCTACTGAATTTGGGTGTGTGCGATATCCTGCTGATCTTTAAGTCATTTTCTTGAGGGGAGGGGCTGGCTTGGCCTGGCCTGGCCTAGCCATAGAGGCAGTGCTGGGGGATAGAGATTAGTTGTTTCCACCATGCCATGGAAAAAAAAAAAAAAAAAAGGTGCGTGCCACACTACTGCTGCTGCCTGCTGCTTGGCACCATGGGAGACACTTGCTTCACTTCCCCTGGCCTGGGCTGGCCAAGTTACCAGAGCCACACCAGTGCCATGCCTTTTTAAAAAATAAGCGGGTGCCACTGCTCAGTTGGCATAATGATTTTAAAGTGGGTGCACTGCTGATGGTGGGCTATGCTGTGGGTACTGCTGGCTTTTGGCATTCTGCATGCAGTTGCACTGTTTGCGTTTGTCTTTTTGAGTCATTGTCTCACTCTTGCTAACCTGTTTTTCTGAGCACTGCTTGACATAATGATTTTAAAGTGGGTGCACTTTCAAATCATTAAAGGAAAAAGTGCCAAAATTCTGAACGCTGGGGCTTTCCAAGGTCTGGAGTTCCGAATTCCTGGTTCTCAGACAAAGTTCCAAAGTTCGGCCGAGTACCCAGATCAGGTACTCAAAACTTCGGAACTCGAGCTGAGTACTGGGATGGCCTATTCAGTGCAGCCCTATCTAAGTTGGCCCTACCTGTCTGCGGAACCGCCTCACTCCCTGGGCTCTAGATCGACCCCGGTGGCCTTCTCTCTATAGTCTATAGTCGGCCTTCTCTAAGTCCCCCAAGTATCTCGGAGGGCGACTATAGAGAGGGCATTCTCAGTGGCTGCACCAAGGCTGTGGAACTCCCTCCTGTCTGTGGTCTGTAGGGGTGGGAAACCGGTAGAATCCGGTATCCGATAATGCCGGTATCGGGCGTACCGGCATTATCGGATTCGACCCGGTAATCCGGACCGGATTCCGGGGTACCGGATTTTTTTTGCATTGCAGCCATTTAAAAATGGCTGCAATGTAAAAAAACTGCCCCAGCAAAAAAGTTTTAAAACCCTCCCCGAGTCCAGGCTGCGCGGGTGGAAGGGGGGACACCCCCCACCCACCCTGCCCAGCCTGGATTTTTGTTTTAAAAGAAAAGACCGCGAGGCGAGCCCACCCCCCAGCACCAGCGGCCGCGGCGTCCCCGCAGCCGCCGGTAAGTATGACC